>JASCZW010005560.1:0-184044 GCA_034211315.2 Aedes japonicus
GTTCCCATACAAATGATACACAAATTTTTGCATAATTCGAGACCTAATCAAGCAAAGGAAACTAAATTTAGCATGTCTGAGTTTTTGATGACATGCAATGTTTCTATGGTAGTTTGAGACCCCTCCCCGCTCTGGAAGAGGGGCTCTCATACAAATGAAACAGAAGTTTCTGCATAACTCAAGAACTAATCAAGCAAATGGAACCAAACTCGGCATGTGGGGTTTTCTGGAAGCAAGAAATGTTTTTATGGTGGTTTGAGATCCCTCCCTTCTCAAAAAAGGGGGCACTCATACAAATAAAACTGAAATTTATGCATAACTCGAGAACTAATAAAACAAATGGAACCAAATTTGGCATGTGGGGATTTTGAAGGCAAGAAATGTTTCTGCGGTGGTTCGAGAACCCTTCTCTCTCTGGTAGGTGGGGGGAGGTATCATACAAATGAGACACAAATTTAAACCAAACATTATCCCTAATGTTATGAAAACTTGTATGCAGTGATTTTTGGGGCCGGTGAAGGTTCTTCTGATGGTTCGAGACTCCTCCCCTTTATGAAAAGGGAGAGGGGAGGGGGGGGTTTCATACAAATGAAACACACATTTCTGCATAACTCGAAAACTAATCAAGCAAATGTAACCAAATTTGGCATGTGGGGGTTTTTGAAGTCAAGAAATTTTTCTACGGCGGTTTGTGACCCCTCCGCAATCTGGAACGGGACTCCCATAGAAATAACTCGGAAACAAATCAAGCTAATGGAACTAAATTTCGCATGCGGAGGTTGATGAAGGCAAGCAGTGTTTGTATGCTAGTTCAAGACCCTCTCCCCACCCTCTTGAAGGTCTTATATAAATGAAACACAAATTTCTGCATAACTCGAGAACTATTCAAGCAAATGAAACCACATTTGGCATGTGGGGGTACTTGGAGGTAGGATTTCTATCGATATGAATAAAAATGAATTTTTGTATGTCTATCTGTCTGACCCTTATAGACTCGGCAACTACTGAATCGATCAGCGTAAAAATGAGTAAACATGGGTTCTTGGGAGAGGTTTTTATGATTGTTCGAGACCCCTCCCGCTCTGGAATGGTGGGCTCTCATACATTTGATATACACATGTCTTCATAGCTCGAGAACTAATCAAGCACGTGGAGCCGAATTTGGTATGTGGGGGTTTTTAAAAGCAAACATATTTCTATGGTGGTTCGAGACCCTTCCCCTTTCAGAAAGGGAGGAGGAGGGTTTAAAAAACAAAACACTGTGAACTAATCAAGCAAATGGAAACAAATTTGGCATGTGGGGAGTTTTGAAGGCAATGATTGTGTGGTGGTTGGAGACCCCTCCCTCTGCTGTAAGGGGGGGCTCCCATTCAAATAAAATACAAATTTCAACCAAACATGAGAATTATCCAGGTTACTAAAACACAAAATGTGTATTTCTCGGGTAACAAGCTTGTGATAGAAGTTTGATCCCCTGCTTAGTCATGAAAAAACTCATCTCGAAAAACAACCATAAACGTGCCAGTTCTATTAAATTTTTATTCATTTAGTGGCTAGCGTAGCAGCGCATGCACCGGGTAAAACTAGTATTTATGTATAAGTCTCAAAGTATTAACGAGCAATAAAGATTACATCACTCGTAATATTCATTATTTTTATAAGTAAACTTCAAACCAATGATCGATTTGCTCCAGGATAACGATAGCATCAGCCAGTGATAGAATGTGAAGGCATATTAGAGAATTATTTTCACCATTTTGTCTATATCCTGGAACTCACGAGCGGTTGCTGAATGATTCTTGTATTGGGCTGTATTATACTAAATAAATCTTAAATATCCCTTTAAAATAATAGCCACACTTCCGTAATCCCTTCACATTACTCTAAATGAAGGAATAGGTTCATACTTTATTTTTGGCCGCAAACGCAGCGACGCAGATATCTTATCGATCAAATCCGCACCAACGTGTGTGTTCGTACTCATATGGATAATTTCCCGTTGTATGAACTCATGTTCCTCCTACTCCTCCTCCCAGGCTGGATAATGTCTACCGGAAGAGTGAATAGCGCGGGGGCGTACAGAAATAATTAACATTCTTTTTACACCTTCACCACAGGCAGCGATGTCGTTAATTTCATGTGCTGGTTCGTCGTATTTTTAACTCTTCTTATCGGGATTCATTTATCGTACACAGTTCCGCGGTGTTGGTTCTGCTCTCATTTGGGCCAGAGTACCCGAGCAGGAATGAATAACTTGATAACTGGCCTTGGTATTTAAGAGCTCCGATTAAGAGGTAAAATACCTGAGCATAATACCATAAAATTGTTCCCACAATGTAATGCGAATACCAAATTGAGGTAAGACAATACCAAAATAGTACCTCTTAGGTATTCTCAGGTATCCGAAATAACAAGTTGTGTTATTCGAGAGATATTTTGAATGCGAATACCAAATTGAGGAGATGTTCTTCCGAAATAGTACCTCTTAGGTATTCCCATCCGAAGCAACTAGCTGTGTTAATCAAGAGATATTTTGTTGCAATTTTAGGTATTTTACCTCTTATGCTGTGCTCTTTAATACCAAGGCCAGTTATCAAGATCAAAATAAAGTATTCATATGTTATTTTCTCCTGCTCGGGTAGGTAAGATAGTTTTATTTTCGGGTAAACCACGGCGCAATCCGACCGCGAGAAATTTCGCTTTACGATTTATCGAACAGAAAAGATAAGATAAAATACCACACCGCGTTCGATGCTAGAAAAGT
The DNA here is from genome assembly GCA_034211315.2 of Aedes japonicus. Taxonomy (NCBI): domain Eukaryota; kingdom Metazoa; phylum Arthropoda; class Insecta; order Diptera; family Culicidae; genus Aedes; species Aedes japonicus. Next base: position 2,765 of record JASCZW010005560.1, read on the forward strand.
TTGCGGCAATTTATGACGGCCACGATGAGGTCGTTCGATTGCTTCGAAAAAGAGTAGAAGAAAAAAAATCAGAGCGGAGCAAAATAGGCTCCGAGAGATGTTGTAATCAAAGAGATTCAGTGGTGCAAAAACGGTGTTTATGTGTAGGTATGTGTCCAGTGTCAGCTGATTGCATGTAAATTGACAACAACACAACACACAATGTTTGAATTGTTGATGAACTCACTTAGCACTGCAAGCCGTCAATTGATGACGATTGTGTACAGAATGCGAACGAGAGGTGTGGCTCTTTGTGTTCGATGATTACGTCAGTCAATTTTGATTGCAAAACATTAGGGTCAATTGCGGGTGCTCATTCTGCAGCTTGTCGGTATTCGATGGGTGTTCCTTTCTTATCAGTACAGTTTGTTGTTACTTCGGTTGCTGCTTCCCTATTTATACATTAATTGGATGATAACTGGCAGGATAAACTTTAATAATTTTGTACGTTTAAATAACATGCACAGTTCGACAGCAAAAACAACCGGTGTCGTGGTGGACATGTGATAGTGAGGTGTCTACAATATAATAAACAGCTTTTAGCACATGCGATGTAAATTTTTTTTTCCAGAATAGCTATTTACTCATTCCCTTAAAATATGAATCAAACAACGGAAATAATGGTTCGAAATTTTCCAGGAAGTCCCCTGCTACCTCCCCTCTTTAACGAGTAGCCTTTATTTTTTTATGAGTTTTTGAGTGCTTCCATACGAAGGGACCTAGCCTAGCAAGACAAAGCAAAGACCGATTATTTTCCAGACACACCACATAAACTGCATTACTCATGCAGTCAGTCAGGAGGAATGATCTGGATATTGCTATGCGCAATCGTATTTTTATTTCTTCAGGAGCCACCGCCAGTTTGAAACATGGTCTTTATTTCTACCGATTTGTGCCCGCTGCTACGGCACACAAATGCCAGCTGGGAAATTTGAATAACTTTCCATGTGAACTACTGTCTGCATGCAGCTTCGTTGTGTCAGTAGGGAGGTGCAGTATTAGTAACGAAAATAAATCACTTCCGTCAAATCTTACTGGAGGGCGAACGACGCGGGCTGTACGCTTAAGTGCCGTTTCGAAAATGCTCTTGGCACATGCTTTGAAATAATATTACTAGCTACCACGGAACTTGACTTCACTTGGTTAAATATTGAACGCACGTATTTTTCTTTACAATTCGCTGATTGAATCAGATAACGTACATGACAGAAACTACACATCCGACGTTCGGTCAAGCTGATTGGAATAAACGATTTAAAATTTTATGGCATCTGTTGTAGCGTTACGTATTAAACACAGTAAGTGACTAGTTGTGATAGGTACAATCGTTAGGTGCGATAGGAAGAGTTTTATAATTCCGACCAAGGTCGCTTAGGTAGCCGACAAATAGGTAGACGCGATTAGAAAATTAAAGGATTTTTAGTAGATATAGTGATAAACGAATGTATCAAAACAACAGATTTAGTGATTGCGGGCATGATAATGACAAAGAATTATTTGAAACTCATTAAAACCTAGCATTAGAACTTCAACATAAACGTTCTGAACTTGCGTTGATTTGTTGCATTTGCCACATATTTACCTGCCAATAAAATTACCTGCCAATAAAATTGAAAGGACCTATGACGTTTCGTGAGTTCTACTACACTGTGTTGTGAACTACCCTGCTTATGGGGCTCCATCAAATTAGTGTATTTATTTGGGGTTAATAACCCCAACTTCCCAACTCTTGGTATCAACGAATTCAATGCTCGAAGTTGGGCGAGGTTATGATTCGGCACATTGGCAACGTTGCCGAATGTTACCTCCCTTTGGTGTATCACCTATACAAATATGGTGGAGCACTACTTCGGATCAGTTTTCGCCAATCATCGCTTTTACTCAACCGCGACTTAATTTTGTTTACGCGATTAGTTTGTGGCTATATAATATCAAGACGATTTTGTTGAGTACGGCTAAGTAATACGTAATACGTAATACGTAACAACAGCTTGGTTCTAAGTTGTCTATTCATGCATTAGTTTATGGCCGTTTATTTTGCGGATGCTGCGCATTCTTAAGGTTCTAATTTTTTCATGAATTTTGCTCAGCCCTCAGAGAGTTAACAATCAGTCCCAACAAAGCAGCGAATAGTGATTAGAAATCTTAGTCAATCTTTCTCGTGATTCCCAGGATTTCAATAGAAAGTAATGAGCGTAACGAAAAGTAACCAATTCGAAACGAATCCTACACAAGAAACCTCATGCACTTAAAGGGTGTCCACAGTTAAATTGTATCACTTTAAACTCGTCCTCAAAAACAAGTCTCTTAACCGATTGTCATGAAATATTTTGGTAATAAAAAACAATGTATAATCTTGGTTTAGGTATTTTTATCTCACTGTATTTCTTTACCAAATCCAAATGCCAGAAATTTCTTTTTAATACCACGCATAAGTTTTGTACAACGCTTGAACCGACATTTTTTTCCGCTTTCAACCATGACTTCAACATTTCTTGTTCTGTAGTGACAACTTTAGTATGCTTACGAAGTTCGTGTTTCTTTATAGCCCAATATTTTCCAATTGGCCGCAACTCTGGAGAGTTTGGGGGATTCAGATGCTCCGGCACGAAATTGACACCATTCGTCTTGTACCACTCCAGAACATTCTTGGAGTACTGACAAGAGGCTAGGTTCGGCCAAAGAATTGTAGGAACGTTGTGTGTGTTTATTCATCTTTGATTTTTGATGGGGAAAATGCTGTCCTCTCAGGCAAATTCCACGTGTGTGGCCTTTCACCATTATTACACAACTATTGGCACAATTTTCTATCTGAGAAACACATAACCTATTCTCATCGCTCTACGACAAATTCACGAATTAGTTAAAAGGGTCTCTCCCAGAACTCTTGTTCAAGCCCCTTGCCTCATATTTTTCATGTCAGAGACAGCAATAACTGCCTCGTGAAAAATACACACTAAGACAGCTCACGGACGACGCCGCTGTTTCAAGTCTAGGACCAAGGGGGAACAACCTGCATTGACCGTTGCAGGATATCCTAAACAATATATCTACCTGGGATGTACAGCTGGGTACCGAATTTTCCCAGAAGAAAACTGAGTTAGTTGTTTTTTTTTTTCTAGGAAGCGTGATTCGGACCAGAAACCGCTTCAACTCACTCGTGAGAAAAAAATAACTCAAAGTTTGTCTTATAAATATCTAGTGGTCTGGTTCGATTCTAAATCCACCTAGAAAGAATTTGCATCAGAAATGCTAGCAGCGAATCAACGTCGTTCTGTTGGTGTTTTAATAAGTTTCATAGCGACTCCTTCAAATTTTAAAATCCTTGCTCCGTATACGTCGCAGAATTGGCGGCTATACACCTGCATTAGCGCGAATTGCCTCTCTTCCCTCCGATCAATTCTTCTGCCTATTTCGTTCTATTTCGTTAGTAAAATAAGATCTATTTTTAGTGCTATATTGCACAATTCTTACACTTTCTCATTTCTCGATGCCGGGCAATGGGAAAGCGGACTCATTACCAAGCTGCTCGCTACGGAAGGCTATACTTATGAACGCCCTATCGCCTTGAATGATTTAAAAAAATAGGATACATGGAATTTCGGCAGATAGTTACATTAAATTCTCGCACAGGCATCGAATAAATTATGATTCAGAGGGTTGGACTTTAGCCAGGATTTTATCAAGGTTATGTATCGTCTAATGTCCAAGCACTACTCGTTAGGCTCTCATTTCTATCGAATAGGGCTCTCAGACACCAATCAATGCGGCTATGGTACTACACTGTCTGGTATTGCCTCGGGTACGAAATTGTCAGATCTAATATTTGCGCATACCTCAGGGCCCGAGGGAAACCCTAGATGGAAGACATCAGAGATGTGCTGGGCAAGCTGGACTTGAAGTATATCGAGCTAATCTATAAGTTTTTGAAATAAATAGAAACATTCATATGATCGTGACATATGTCGTGAAGTTTTTGACTTCCCTAAGCTAACATAGTTACCTAAGCTGTCGTTCTACTAATTATGTTTGTATTACTCCAAGCATGAAATATGTAATTAATTATAATGTTTTGAAGGAAATATCTTCTCATCAACATGAGACCTTAGGAGTGGACAACAATTTCTGCTAGAACCAAAGATATGAAGAGCGAGTATAGATAGCTCCGTTAGAGTACTGCAGGCTGTGAAATTGAACTAAAGCAGTTGAAATTAAGCGGAGGGCTATTTTTAAAGGCAGTATCCCATCAAGCATACAATCTTTTACCAAGCTACCCCAATGCAGGTTAGAGAAGGGGGGAAGGATACCACCAGTGGCACGGAACAATTCTAGCGATGTGAACATTTCTGAAAATTTACACTTCCTAGACTCTTCTTGTGACAGAAATCAATTTCCAATTAGAAGTTAGAGATGATTTGAGATGTTGCATGATGCGTTTTGGTGCAAGTCCGAAACTGGCTACTTCCTAACACTGGGAAATGCGAGGGACCATCAGGGCATCCGATTGAAGCAGACTGGATGGGGAGAATGGTAATGCAAACTTCCCATGGCTAACAGTTTTAGAATAGAGGGCGGGTTCTTCTTCCCGCTCATCCTCATGTTAGAATCATATCGACCCCATCTGACGGAGCCTTCTTGATGCCCGAAATAAACGCAGTGTCGATATCGCATCTGACCACCACCTTCTATTAGGCGAGATCCGCAGATGTTCCGGAAGGTGGCAACGTAGAAGAACAATGGGCGGCCATCAAGAATGCCTTTAGTGTGTAAGAAAGGGTAAGCTGCGCCTGCAGCGAAAAGAGTGGATCACCGATGAAACCTGGAGGAAGATTGAGGACCGTAGAGAAGGTAAAGCTGCGATAGAGTGGGCAAAAACCAAAGGAGCCAAGTACGAGTCCCGTCAACGGTACTCGGCTTTAGAGAAGGAAGTAAGACGGTGCTGCCGACGGGACAAGCGAGCGTGGGTGAACTCTCTGGCCGACGAAGGGGAGAAAGTCGTTAACACTGGCAATATCCGCCTCCTCTACGATATCTCACGACGCCTGAGTGGAGCAAGGATGAATCCGAAGATTCCTGTGAAGGATGCGACTGGGCAGTTACTTACCGACCCCACTGACCAGTTGAAACGTTGGTTTGAGCACTTCGAACAACTTCTGCAAGTTACGACGTCCAACCAACCATCAACATCTCGGCATGATCGGCCACAGATTCGACGCATCACGTGTCAACTTCGAGGCATCATCATTGCCGGAGATCAAAGCAGCTATCCGAAGCATGAAACCCAATAAGGCTCCCGGGGTCGATCGCATATCAGCAGAGCTGCTCAAAACTGACCCATGCTATTCGCACAAGTTTTGAATCAATTATTCTGTAATATCTGGGACACCACGACAATTCCGGCCGACTGGATGCAGGGCGTCTTAGTAAAGGTCGAAGGGGGATCTAACTGTGTGCGACAATTGGCGTGGCATCATATAACTGGTCTCAAAGTCCTGTGCAAAATTATCCGGATTCCGGAGAAGATCGACGTGACTCTCCGGCGGAAGCAGGCGGGATTCCGTACCGGAAGATCTTAGGTGGACCATATTGTCACGCCTTGAATTTTTCTGGACCGTGTCAATGAATTCCAAGAGTCCCTCTATTTGATATTCATTGACTACGAAAATGCTTTCGACAGACTCAACCACGAAAGTTTGTGGTGCGCCCTGAAACGCAAAGGAGTCCCGGATAAAATCTCATCGATGCGCTTTACCAGGCTTTCACATGCAGAATCCTCCATAACGGAGCCTTGTCCGACCCCATAGATGCTATTGACCGTGTACCGAACCGTGGGCTGCTTTGGCAGCCTATCACTATGGAGCACCTCAATGACTTCGATTTGGCTGATGACGTTGCTTTGTTAGCGCAACGGTGCTCTGATATGCAGAGCAAGCTCGACGACCCCGCCGAAAGCTCCTCTGCGACCGGTCTCACCATCAACGTCAACAAGACTGAAACGTTGGATGTCAACACGGACAATCCTTCCAATTTTACAATAGCGGTGCAAGCAGTGGAGAAGGTCGATAGCTTCCAATATCTTGGCAGCCAGATAGCGTCAGACGGCGGAACCAAGAGCGACATAGGTGCTCGAATCAAAAAGACTAGGGCTGCTTTTGCGAGCTTAGGAAATATATGGAGGTCAAACCAGATAAGCCAACGCGCCAAAATCCGAATTTTCAACTCAAACGTGAAATCTGTGCTGTTATACGGCAGCGAGACGTGGTGCGTATCAGCGGAGAATACTAAAAAGCTGCAGGTCTTCATCAACCGATGCCTGCGGTATGTAATTCGTGTCTGTTGGCCTCACAATTGGATTTCAAATGCTGAGCTCCATCGTCGATGCCAACAGAAACCGATATCAGTGGAAATTCGAGAACGAAAGAGAAGATGGGTCGGCCACATACTACATACAGTGGCATGATGAGGACAATTAGTGGTTATTAAAGCTTGATTAAGTCAAACAGAGAGGGAGTCTGATTCTTTAGGATTTAATGCCTCGCTACGATGGGTAATAGGCCATATCATATCATCATTGAAGAGCTACAGAGCCTGGATGCTCTTCCACACGAACAAAAACAAACGCTGGGTAGGCTGTAAACCAATGCCCACGGATCGATTGGCTTCTCCTGGGTAAAGGTGGTCGACTACTATGAAATGCAATCCTGCAATCAGATACGACAGTATTCGCTATCGGCTGAGCATAGCTGTCCAAACGGATCTTCATACTCGCAATGACGGTGTTCCTCTGAGGCGATTTGAGGGAGGAGATAATCTTCAGGGAACAGTTCAAAGGATTTTTGAACATGAAGGATCTAAAAAGGTTATCCCTGCCCTTCGGTTCAGAAAGGGGTATGGGCGCGTTCCGGTGGCTTGGTCGCGGCAGATTTCATGTGTGAATAGGCTGCCACTTCAACGTTCAAAAGTGCCTGAACCAAATGGACAGCTTGTAATGATTGCTTGAAGATGCCATGGGGGATCATTGCCCTGATATTTCCAAATGTAACACGTAGTAAAATGTTTCTTGTCTTCTATAACTAAACGTGATGGAATGGAGTAAACGATTGGAAACTGGAGTGACACATTGTGAGCCTCGAAACGCGCTATTAAAATTAGCTCTTCAGAAGCAGAAACACAGAGACTTGAATATAGACCCTACATCAAAGGAAGGTTGAAGTACTTCAAGATCAACAAAAGGGTAATATTACGAAAAGGAAAAGAAACAAAGAAAACACTCCTAACAAGGGGAGATAATTCAACAAACAAAGAAGACGAGTCTATAGCAAAGAGAACAACGCAATTCCAAAAGAATGAGTCTTATAGCGGATCAGCGAAATATGGTGAGACCCAACCAGTTATTACATTTATATACAATATATACGCGCCAGGTTTTTCGAACCTGGAAGTGTGTTTACTTTACCGTTATCCAAATGGAAACGGTCATGTTTACATATTTATTGCGTGTGCAAGTAACTTCGAAATGGGTGTAACTCTCCAGACATTCTGAAATGGGTTACTGGGTCTGCAATAAAGCTAGCACTTTCTAACTCCCGGATTAAAGGTGCTTTCAATGGTCACCTAAAAAAACTATTGCAAACAGAATTCTTCCATAATACCACTGCCGGCCGGTGGGTGTTAGATCTAAAAAGGTTATGCTGTCTGCGAATGGCGCTGTGCGGGGTGGAACAGGTTACGGTGAAACTAGAAGCTCGATGCAGAATTGAAAGAGATCGGCCTAAAGCGGTTCTGTTTTAAGTATACTATAAAGTTGATTTTCCCATGTACGTGGACGATTTCCGAGTGTTCTCTAACTAATCGAAATCGATGGAATACGTGAAAGAGAAGTTGATATCGAAGTTCCATATAAATGAAAAGTCTCAGGGAAGTGTTGACGACTGAAGCTATCGATGAGCTAATTCGGCGTTTCAAGCTGGTTCAATGCAACACGGACATAACACCCAGCGATGGAAATCAACGATTGTCGATAGAAATGAGTTCAAACGATGAATGTGATAAGCGATTTCGAGAGTCCAGAGGTGCTTAACAATTCATAGCACTTAGAAGCTCGTATGCTGTTAATGCCAAATACAGCTTCAGTAAGAATACAGTGGGCCAAGAGAGTCTTGCGCCGTTTAGCCGCTTATGTAATTAAAGAAAACTGGCTTTAGAACACCAAATTAAGACGTTCGATCACGGATTACGCATTCCAATTCGCTGGACCAGTGTCGTGAAGCTCTCGAAATCAACAAACCGCTGTGTTCTCTACGACTTAAATATATGGAAATGTCAGCTGCAACATAGGCAGCGTTGCGATGGCGAGGATTTCAAACCTAGATTTTCAGAGTATCATTAGCTTTCTGAAGAAACAGTGATACACAAAAAAAAATTTAGCAAGCGTATAAAATTTCCTCTCGTTTATTCCAAGCCAAATGAAGAGTAAACAACAAAATTGTTTGCAATCTTTCGTGCGCTATACAACAATGTTTTCAATCTTTCATACAACTGGCTAGATTTAGGCGTTATCTGGCTTGGTTGGTGGAAGTTTATAAACATTCTTGTATGGCGCATGAAAGATTGCAAACAATTTCGTTGTTTAATTTGACGCGCCTGTTAATTTTTTTTTCTTCTGTGTATCTGGTATCGAAGCAAATGAAGGTGGACACTCCGACAGCACCAATTGCGGATCGAATGTTTCTGTAAGTCTTTTAAATAAGCCTTGAGAGTTACTCAAATTCATGCTCAATGACGGTTGTTTTCATATTAAATCATGAACTCTATGTTAATTATATCGCTACTGTTGCAGAATATTCTTATGTTATAATTTACTATTTCTATGTTAAATTACAAAGTAAGTTCACAAAGGTAGATTGGTCTACGTTCACATGAATCTTAATTGGCACGACTTCGTAAGATGAGAACACGAATCTTTCCACAGTAATATATTCCCTAAAGTTTTTAATTAATATACGAACAGGTTACTCACTTAGCTCAGTTGGTAAAGGCGCAGCTACAAGGAACGCCATGCTGGAGGTAACTGGGTTAGATTCCCGGTCTGGCCTCGTCTTTCTTTGTTAAGGAAAATTTCTTGACTACTGCGCGTACAGGAGGATTGCATATGCCACACAATCAAACTAATGCATTGAAGCTATCATCGAAAGCGCTCGACTGATAACTGTTGAAGTCAATTTAGAACACTATGTTGAGAGCAGGCAATAAGCAATAAGTTTGAAATGCCAATACAGAATTGAACAAACTGAATCCATATTCACAATGTTTATTCTAGATCAGGTAACCCATTCATATGTATTTCTGCGCAATAGTGACTCCCAGGTCGTGCGCTCAATTATTTTCGTTTATTCAATTGCACCTCATTTTTCGCACTACCCTCCCGGTTCGTTGTCCTGTCCGGTCCTACAATTTTCAGCTACACCTGACATACCTGATCGGCGATAGGAGAGCCACGAATCTGTTTTTCCCCGTAGCACATATCCACTTCATATTAGGGTATGGCGAGAAAAATCGATGAAACTGATTCTAATAATAAATGTTCCTCCCTTCGCACATACCTTCCGTCGTGATTTGGCCGTGTCCCGCGTGCGTCCGCATAGATTCATAGATTGAAGCTGTTCTTCAAACTGGGTGCCCGAAATTACCTATATGTAGTACGCATATTGCAAGCCCTGCAGCACTCGGTGTCATCGGAAGATCCGGGTTTAAACCTCCCGAGAGTGCAGTATGCTTGGGATTGCTCCCAAACCGTACGTTAACTAGGTAATATTAGGCTGAACACGGCGTTGCCAAGTGAAAAATCCATACCAGAATCTCATATCCGTTGTGAGGATATTGGAGAATGAATCTATAAATAGGTTGAACACTCCCCTGCCTAATGCTCGGTCACATTCACTTTAATTAGCACTGTTCTCGTCCTGTGATTCAATGTCTCATCATAAATTCGATTAATTTGCATGGCAACTGAATGCCTAACTAGTGAAAAGGTTCTTCACACCGAGATTGAAAGCAAACTCTGTCCTCTTCAATCCGGATAGTTGTAGGTAGTACTAGGGTGGTCCCAAAGGATTAAAGATATGCTCAATGATTAGTTCCCTTGTATGAAACGACGACGATAAAACGAGCAATCAACATGAAAGATAATGAAATGTTGCTTTTTTCTTCTTCCTCGAGTCATTAGGTCAACCCTACGGAGGCGTAAAGGATTTTCTATTTTGCCATGCACAACACGTCAGAGAACAAATTTCCTCATTCATAGAAATCTGATTTGTTTTTGTGTGGATGGTCACTGCACTCAGTAGCAAAAAAAGCCGAACAACATTTATAAATTTTCACTTTTTCAATAAAGTCGTTTTTGGACATACTTTTTTTAAAAATCCGTATTTTCGTGAAAAAAATAGGTAGCTTCATGAAAATCTTACCATGGTCTCAGAAAAAAAATGGAAATGTTGTAAAAAAAACTTTTTTTTTTTAAATAATTTATTATAATTTGATAATTCGAAATTTAATTGCAACTAATTGATCACAATATTTTTAAGTTTTCAGCCAAAAAAAAAGAAAGTTTACAAAAATACAGACAATTAAAGAAGACTTTTCTTGGGAATTTTGTTGGTTCATTTTTGCTTCTGTACGTAGATACCAGCACTCTATGCCTAAAAAAAGCCAAAGTCTTACCTCTTTTTCATTCTCTATTTCTCCATTTGCTCTTTTTCAGGGTAAGTTTACAATCGTAACATGTCGAAGCGCTTTTGCAGCTTTCCATCATACGGAACTAAAAAGAGGAGGCTTGGTATCAGCAGCCAGGTATGTGCCAACGAGAACTGACGTTTTTGCTCGATGAAACGTTCCTAGAATCAAGGAAGAGGGATTACGAAAACTATCAAAGGGTTTTTGTCATCAGTTGGTGCACTGTGGGCAAAAAATATCAATGGTGCAGCTGAATTGAATAGCTCGGGTGGTAAAACTCTGCCTAGTGGCGGTCGTTCTTTGGAATTAATTAGTCTACAGGAGAAGCCACCGTCAAAGGGGTTATATTTATGCATAGTTTAGAAATATTATTCAAAATTCATTGTACTAAATTGTGAACAGTTATTTCGATAAAAAGAAACTTTGCAAGTTCTGCGTTATCTAATGCACATAAAGAGAATGCTAGATTTGGCAAAAAATAATGGGATATTTCATGTAAGTTAAAGCCAGATAACGCCTGAATGTAGCCTATTGTATGAAAGATTGCAAACATTTTTGTATGGCGCATGAAAGATTGCAAACAATTTCGTTATTTGCGCCTCCCTTGGCTTGAAATTAAACACATGGGTGCCTTCTACCGAAACGCCAAGAAGGCGTCAGCACGGAGAATAATGTTCGAGGGGCATATGCCCAAGTGGTTAAATCAGCGTCTGCTGCTGCCCTTCAGCAGCAGGTCGTTTCTTCCTCTCCTTGGGGAGAGAAACAGAAGGGCAATAAGGCAAGGAAGCCCAAACCCAAAACCGGTGGGTCGGGTGGAGCCAGTGGGTCCAAGGTTCCGGGCTTTGGCAACAAGGGGGTCGTTTACACTAAAAGTGTAGGTGTGGGCACAGGCCCCCTTAAAAACGCCTAAAACCAGAGAAACCTAAATAGAGCGTCAGGCGGCGCCGGAATGGGTGTTGTCACATCAAGGGGAGTTGGCACTGATCCCATGTCCGATGTGAGAAGTCTTCTAAGAAGAAAAAGTGTAGAAGAAAGGAAGACAGGGCGCGGATCGACTTCTCCACTTGAGTTGACTCCGCGAACGACCTGTCCATCGCCCCCTGGGATGTGGCTTGTCAGTTCAAGTGGCAAATAAGAGAGAGCATACACGGCACTACCCATTTCCCTATCATCTTGACACAGGCTATAGGCCTCCCGTCTTATGTGGAGATACTTAGGTGGAATTTAAAGGAGGCGAGCTGGGACGGCTTTGGCAAGGAAGCCTGGTGACAGCGCGATACTCAGTCCAACAGACTGGATTGAGATTCTGGGTGTGGTCTCTCATCAGCACATATCAAAGGCCGGAGTTAGAAGCGGTTTTTGGTCTGTACCTTGGTGGGGGTCAGAGATTCATACCGTGGTTAATAGCAGACGTAAAAGTCTACGAACGCTAACCCAGATGGCTCCTGATGATCGTTTTCGGGCTGCTAAGTTGAAAGAGTTTCAACTTGCCCGGGTCAACACAAGCTGAACAATACATTAGGTCCTAAGTAACATTGAGAGATTCTCTTCGTTGACTTTCTCTTTCGTTAATAGTTTGTCTGTTACAGGATTTGCTGATGTTTTTGACATATTGGATCCTTAATTACACTTTATATTACCGTATTGTGTGTTTAAAATACTTGAACAGCTTTTCACATAGCCGTAGAAACGCGAAGAGAAAGTCGATGAATAGAGGCTCCCAATGTTACTTAGGACCTAATGCATTGTTCAGCTTGTGTTGACCCGGGCAAGTTGAACCTCTTTCAACTTACTAATGCATTGTTCAGCTTAAACACAAGGAGGGTCATCAAGGATGCCAAGAGGGCTATTTAGTCGGCTTTCACCGCGGACATATCGGAATCCACATGACCTAGCGAGCTGTGGGGAAAGGTTAAGTTCGTCCGAGGGAAGAACCGCCATGTGGAGAGGTTCATAAAACTGGACACCGGATACACAAATGGAGGCCCCACAAAGCGTATTACAAAACCAAGCAGCGTTATACTTTTGGGGGAAATTAAAAAGAAGCGTTAGGGATTTGGATTTTGCCCCAATGGGTGGGGAGAAAAACCCGCCCTCTATTCACAAACTGTTAGCAATAAGAAGTTTGCATTCCCACTCTCCCCATCCAATCTGCTTCAATCGGAGGCCCTGATGGTCCCTCCCATTTCCAAGTATTAGCATGAAATATCCATATAATTATGTATATATTTATATAAAAAAATGTACTATAAGTTTACGAATCTATTATATATGATTTAGGTTATTCTAAAAAAAAAAGTTATATACCGCTTCATAAATAGTCCAGACATTGCTTTTTATCTGGTGAAATGCTATCATTACACCTTTTTGTATAGTGCATAAAATGAATTTCGCGAAGACCAGTATCGTTGTTTCTCTTTTATCTTAATCATGCATGATGGTGTTGCTGGGATAGACGGGAATAGTTTATTGATCCCGAAATAAAAATTAAAGCACAGTCTAGTCGAGTCATACATATCAATCAAGTATCTTCTCAGTCATCATGGCCTAGTGAGATGAACCACGGATTCAGTAACAGTTCTTTTCAAAAATACAGGATCCAATTCCATGTCAGAAACATTTGAAAAATCGTTGGGCCACTTCACGTGCTTGCACTTTTGACGTAAGACTACGTTCTTGTTTTCTATACTGGGGTACAATTTATAAAAAACCTATTGCGACCGTCACAAAAAGCGGTCAGGTTTGGAGCGTTAATATCTCAGTCGCTTGTCCAAACATTTTCAAAATGTTTGTCCCAATCGATAGGAAATATTCGTACGCGTCGATTGCAATATCTAAAACTATTGATGTATAACATCAAACTATTCAGAATAACGCAAATATAAGGTGACATCTTGTATTTTTGTTTTGCAGAGTAAATTTACTAAATGACAAATATTTCTCCATCACAGACTTCAAATGTAAGTAAGGTAGATCTCATATGCAGCAGTGAATAATACAAAATTGCTTCATTCGCTCGGCAGCGTTGGAGCTGTTCAGGGCGGCAATGAGCCAGTATTGAATTGGCAACTGGCAGTTACAATTACCCTGGAGAGTGCAACGGAGATCAACCATTAATCAGGGAGCTGGTGGCTCTATCGCCTTTGGCTAGGCCTTTGGCCAATCGTTGCTAGGCAGCCATTGGTTATGCATTCGTGTTATGGGCAGTCGGTTAACCAAGCCAGTGGTGAATTTGTAGCCAGCCATCTTTCGATAAGACGTTTGAGTGGTATGAGAGGTATAAGCCAGCCACCATCATCATCGCCAATGTTTGTAGAAAATGCATGGCTTAGTAACATTAGTATGACCAGTTACTAGTAATAAGCAGATAATTGATTTCAATTATCTGCTAACAATTGTTGCAAATATGACGCTAGTATTACTAGGTAATCAATTGTCGTACAATATTAGTAAATATGTGAAAAGGCCATACGACAGGTCCAGAGAAGATCGATCAAACATGGATAATTTAAAATCTGTCCTTTATAGTACGACCAATTTGATTTTCCCAGCAAAAGAGTTTGTTTGGATAGGATCTAACATACCATTCCATATTCTTGTCAATTGGAAGCTAGCGGCTGGTAAAAAAGTTTCAGCATTTCCTTCGCTTTGCATACCTTAAAACTTTTATACAATTTCAAACACGGCTCGGAAATTTAAACGGTCTATATTATTTCCCTGTGATATTATTTCGAAGTTATAAGGCAAGCTTATGCCAAGAGCAGTGTGCTAAATAGAAATTTTACAAATGCCGACCGTCACGAAATATTAAAACATATGATTATAACATTCATTACACATTGTTACGTAGTTCTACGTCACCTTTACGTTCAACCTCATTCAGGTGTCCCTTTTAGTTGTTTTTACCAATTACCTTTCGTTTAAATTGTAACAAAATATTCGCAGCTCTTTGTATTGTTTTCGTAAAATGCACGAATGTTCTTTCTAGTGTAGCCAGACATATCTTTTTGAACATTTCATAGAGTAAAACATTTTTGCGTGAACAATACTGCCATCTGTAGAGTACAATGTGATGTTTGATAAACCAAACAGAAGAAGTCAACCCTTCTAGAATACTTATTGCGAAGGATATTTCATAAAAAGTTCAAATCGGTTTCGTTGCAAAAAAAAACAAAATCGAAAAGATTCGTTAGTTCTACCTTCGATTTCGTAATATAAACTAACATTAATTTCAACCCTTCTGGAATACTTAAAACCAGAAACTGGAATGTTTGAATTCTCGTTTTATTGGAAGTGCCTTGTGATAGGTTCTGGTCCGATTCAAAAACCGGCTATTTTTCTGGGGCTTCCGATAACATGTCGAGATATGACCAAATTTGAACTCGTAGTTTGTCCACCAATGGCGCTCTATTTGACCACCAATGAACACATGATTGAATTCTTATGTGAATGAGGGTGTTGGTTATGGGTTTTTGCTAAAGTGCAAAATTTAATTTTTCCCCTGAGATACTACGATCATATTCGTACCCAATGTGGTACAACCCGAGCAAAGGTTTATAACAAATGGATAACAAATTCAAATAGTTCAGATCATCAATCATTATCAGCTTATCAATACCCTGGTGATCAAGGTTATTTCTGGAAATAATTTCAAATTATAATGTTATCAACATGGTATTAAATTCTGAAGGAGTATTCTGGTGGAAACCACGATTTTCTATACATGTAGGGTGCGGGACGGGTTTTAAGCAGTATGTAATCTATAATAAGAACTGCCAATATTTAGACGTTAATCGCACTGCTTACCTCTGATCTATCGCAATATACCTTCAGAAACGAGCGTTAGATTTAGAAAATTTCATAGCCGTGGTCTAGAGTTCCCAGTTGCAGGGACTTATTTAAAGCATGCGATTGCTTTCCGATCAAGAAAATGTTTTCCTCAGCGCCGCAATCTGTACATAAACTAACAATATTGTATGAGTGCGATTCCGTGCATGTGTGCGTAGGCGAAATGAAAGATTCGTCGAACTGATCATTTGAAAATTTTCTATTAAATCCTATTATCTTTTCTTGACAAATCGTTATTAATACGAAATATACAGATTGCAAGGATGCAGTAGTACTTCGTTTCATAAAACAATGTTTTAAAAACCGATGAATTATTGCACAAAAAAAAAAACAAGGATCGATCGTCGTGATTTACCTGAAAACTTTTCAGTATTTTCAGTATACTGATCCCACTGCGTTGCGTCAGACTCCAGTGGCCGCCCGGTATGTCAAGTTTTTCCGACGTCGACCTCGTTCAACTCCGGTCAGAATTGCGGTGCTGTCGGTAGCATTCGAGCTAGGTACAGCTTTCGTTATGTTTACGGATGTGAAAACACGAAAACCGTCGCCGACGACCACGTAAAGACGTACGCAAGGGAAAATTAAGCATAAGGTACGTCGGAGCCGCGTGCATAAAATCTGAAGGCGACCGGCGGTTGATCGGGGAAAAGTCGAGTGATATGGAATGTTAAATAGAGTATGATATTGCAGCATGTAACCGGTGCCGGTGGGTAGTAGCTTTGCCGGGTCTACCCTGCCGTTGATCACTGGGGAAAACGACCGTCTCGGATCGGTTACAGTTACTGCCGCAGCAGCTATGTCACTATTTGTGCCGCTGCATAAGTGGGCTGCATTGCAATAAGCGAAGACAAGTTGTTGTGGTTTCTGGTTTTAAAAGAAATGTCTCTTGATAGAGCGATTGCATAGGTCTGTTTGTGGGATACACGGAGAGGTGGTCAAATAACATCTGGAATTTTGAGTTCCAGAAGTTATTTGTTTTCTTGTTAATGTTCGGCTAGAAAACGAATTATTATTTTGGTAGTAAGATAAATAACATCCAGATTCACTCTGGAACAGTCACTGGAACTTCACTTCAAGCGCTTGTCAAGTTCCAAATATATTCTGCTAAATAGCATAATAACTTGGACTGATGGTCATTAGACTCAATCAAGTGAGGCCTTCATTAAAAAATCCAACTTCAGTTCATAACCAGCACTTTTGTGACATTGTGATTTCAATCGTACTAATCTTACTAGTGACACAATTCATCTCAGTTCGTAACTTACAGTTCCCATAGAATCAGATTAACATAGTAATGTAATTATTTCTGTCAGTGTCATTCCGAGACATCCTTCCATTAACGCCGAAAAATCCAACAATCACTACATCACAATTGCAGTGTACTGCGGTAGCGTTTGTTGTGCCGAACTTTCATCCATCATCGTTCGAACCAGAATCGTCGCAGCATTTCCAAGCACGGCGAAGCTGACTGACTGCTGAAAACGGCAAGAAGCGAAACGACTCATCAATCACGTCAGCTAGACAGACAAATGCCTGACATGATAATATCATAGACACGTATCTCACGGAACTGCACCGGCCGAGGCGCCCACGACCAAAGCCGCTACCGACTAGTGACTTCAGTCGGTGGCATATTACTACCGGTCGGTGTGTCTTGATGTGTGCTCCGCTTCGCAGTTGTCATCGCGCTTTTAAAGTGGAAAGGGACGTGGCACGCGGATGCAATTTGGTGCAAATCTCTGTTTCTTGTGCCTCTGCGGCCAACATCCGGTTGCAGGTACGGAGTACTCGCGTGCTACTAGTACCTGGCTACACTTTCCCGATGTGAAAGATTTGTCGCATCCCCGGAGGTGCTGAGGGGTTTTGTTTGTTTGTGGGCCGTTGGATTGATTTTATTATAGGAAATTCGAGCGCGCAATGAAAGCCGACTGCTGCAGGGTCTAACGAGGCATATTATTATTTATAACATCGATTGTCGTTGTCACCGGGGCTGAAAACACGAACCTAGCAGAAGTGTAGAGGAAGAACGTGTACGTGTGTTGGCATAGTTGTGTCTAGCGATAGTGTAGAAATGTACTGCAGTGCATCCGGATGATTGTTTACTCTAGCAGTTGAATCTAGAACATAAATGCATTAAACTGCGTTCTTCTTCTATCGAAGCTAACACTATGATGATGATGATGATGAGATACTACCATCTATTGTAGCAAGGTAACTTTCCATAGCAGTGGAATAATCTGAAAAACGATTTGATCAGGATTCTACTGTTGTTTG
Organism: Aedes japonicus; assembly: GCA_034211315.2. Lineage (NCBI taxonomy): Eukaryota > Metazoa > Arthropoda > Insecta > Diptera > Culicidae > Aedes > Aedes japonicus. The sequence goes on from JASCZW010005560.1 coordinate 20,657, forward strand.
TGATCTTCAAGCTCCTGTATGAAGGGCCAAAAACGTTTGGGCGGGCCCGTAAGCAGAGACACTTACGCGAAACCCGCGAATAAAGGGAAGAGAATCTCCTTCCAAAAGCAAGTTCACACAAACAGCATTAGAGTCGAGCCCTCGATTGACAGAATAAACCCAATAGATGGGGTCGAAGAGCCCGCCCTCGTTCCACGAAATGTTAACAATAGGGAGGAGGCAGTCCCATGCTCCCTATCCAAATCGTTTCAATTGGGTGCCCTGATGGTCCCTCCCTTTTCCCGTTGTATATTATGTCGATATGATGATATTCAGTATATTTTGTAATGGTCATTTGATTGCTTACCTTGTGTTAGAAAATTTGTCTGAAAGTAAAATTGGTTAGGGTTTATACCGTTCTTGATTGCTCTGTGTTGTCTCGATGTTACTGCATTTGAAGAGTTGACTTTAGGATGACGATATGATATTGCTCGTGGTCATAGAATAGGAAAGAGAAAAGAAAGGAAAAGGGATTAATGATTGGTAACACGCTATGTGCATGTCAGATTTTCATGGTGATATTCTCACAATGGCCGTTCAGAATGGTTCGACGGATGCATATGAGAGATCATTCCCGTTGAGTTTTCGCTCGTTTACTCAATTCCATCATGTTTGGTTTTAGAATACAAGAAACGTTTTACAACGTGCTTCATTTGGGAATAACAGGGCAATGATCCCCATCGCATCTTCAAGTGATCATTACAAGCTGTCCATTTGGTTCAGGCACTTTTGAACGTTGATGGGGCAGCCGATTCACACTCGAAATCTGCCGCGACCGACTCGACAGAACGCGCCCATACCCCTTTCTGAACCGAAGGGCAGGGTTCTTCTATCGAAGCTAACACTATACGAAAAACACGTTGGTTATGCTTTGTGATTGAACGTTTTATTATCGGTTTTTATCTAGTGTTTAGAAGTGGGGTTTCAATCAACGTAAACATAGACTTTCGCCATTTCAGCGCTGGATTTGTATGTGTATTGGTAACTGTATGTGTAACTGTATTGGTAACAATTTATAAGTTTGTTAATTTCTATGTTGTATGATGTATGATATGTACTACCGCCCATTATAGCACGGAAACTAAGTCCGACAGCAATGGGCTCTCTCTCTGTTAGACTTGATCCAACTTTATTAATCACTGATAATCCTAATCATACCATTGTATGAAGGGCCAAAAAATGGGTTGGTTGGATTGATAGGCAAAATCACTTATACTATTCCATAGGGATCTAAAAAAATTCCTTCGAACAACAAGATTGAACAATTGATCAAAAGAGCAAGCCATCTATCACGAGGATGCCCCAATGGGCGGGGAGAAGAGCCCGCCCTCTATTCACAAACTATTAGCAATGGGGAGTTGGCATTCCCACTCTCACCATACAGAGTGCTTCAATCGGGGCCCTCCCATTTCCATGAATTATTTATATAATAGTTTACATATTCATATAAATGAAAAGTACTACAAGCATTCATATCTTTTATAAATGATCTTCATTCGATTGATCCTGGAATGCAAGAAATGTTGTTAAGTGTTAAAGTGTAAAATTCTGTGGTTCCGCGCTTACGTTTTCGTTCGTTTTCAATTCACAAAAATCTTGATTTTCAAATCATCCTGAAAAAGTTAGTTAAATCAATTGAAAACAGAGCGCTGCATGAATCAGATCAGCTCAGATTTAGTGAAATGTCCATTTTCAAGCCAGAAATGAAAAATACATTGAGTAATAAGTGCAAAAGCCTGCCACAGATTCTGTTGCAGCTACTTGTATTCAAGGCACTAGATACTTCTGAATCATAAGAGGAGAAGAAATGATCAATATATAAGACGTAATAATTAAAAGTATAAAGGTAAAAATTATAAAATTATTTTTATGTTAATATATAAATTACGAAAACACCAGCAATGATAAAAATGGTAATGATGATGATAAATATGAATGATAATGGAAATTAATAAACAATGTCACATAAGATAACCTATATACATATAGCGAAGGGATATTATAATATGAACAGAAATTTACATGTGTGCCGACTGCTATTTTTTGCAATTGTAGACTAACTTGCACATCCATTATGAACCAGGCAATTTTGAAAATGTATAACAGTCTAATGTCTAAAAAAATGAGTTTTATATTTTAAATCATTTAACAATACCTGATGATCTGGAAGTAATGGAATACATCATGCAAAAGACATGTGAATAGTGAAATTCTCAATGTGTTTTTCAGGCACACGATCCTCTGTAGCAGGTGGAAAAACTACGTGATGTAGTATTTCCACAATAGAACCGACTCTTAGCTTTGGGTCTTGACCAAGAATCCCTACTGAGCCGCGGAACGAAACCTGGCAAGTTCAGCGCAGGGAGATTGTTAACTTTGATGTTGTAACACTTAACATTAAATTTCGTGTATACTACGAAATCGAAGGTATGACTAACCAATCTGTTCGCTGTTTCCTGCAACGAAACTGATTTGCACTTCTCAAGAAGCTACCTTCATATTCAATACCACACGCACGACTGTCAAAAGCACCTCAACTGGAAATAGCCATCGTGTTCTTGGTCTGCCACGGAGTCGACGGTTTCTCCCTGGTCTCTACTGAATATTATCTTCCGTGTTTTACCTGCTTGACATTATCCATCTCTTTATATACTTGGTACAACTCGTGATTCATGCGATGTCGCCAGATGCCATCTTCTTGTTTACCGCCGAGTATTGGTCGTAGCACCCTGCGTTCAAACACCTCGAATCCTTCCCGGTCGACTTCCTATAGCGTTCAGGATTCATGGCCTTACAAAGCCGTACAGACTTTCAGCCATAGGCTGGTTCGTAACACTAGGTATGAACATGAGCTAAGACAATCGGTTTTTAATTCTCTTACTTTTGATCAGAAGGCTGAAAGTAAAAACAGAGTGGGATCAGAAACATCCATGAACAATTCGAGAAGCATCCCAGAAGTACTATGGTAGCATTTCAGAGCTATTCTGGTAGCATTCCAGAACATTCGTGGAGGTATCTCATCATAGGTACAGAAGTATCTCTGAATAATCTTGAAATCATCTCAGAAGATTTTTAGAATCATCCCAGAATTACTCTCGGGCATCTCAGAACTGTTCTGGGAGTTTTTTTTGGAACAGTCTTAGAAGCATTCCAGAAAAATTTTGGAACTATCCTACAACATATTTAGAACCATCTGAGAAAATTCCAGGAAGTAATCCATAATAATCTTGAAAGCATCCCTGAACAGCTCTAGGATTATCCCATTACTTTGGAAGCATTCCAAAACTGTTTAAAACCTTTGCAGAACTATTCTGGAAGCATTCCAGAATTATTGTGGAAGCATCTCAAAACAATCCTGAGAATATACCAGAGTTACTATAAGAAAATTCCAGAACAACCCTGGAAGGATCACAAAACCATCTGGAAGCATGGGAATATACCAAACTATAACGAGAGCCCCCTTTACATATCTGAAGCATCACAGAAAAATCTGGAAGCACTTCACAAAATACTCTGGTTCTCAGTTTTGGGTCACGACGAATTTTGATTTAGGTTGATTAAGGTATGCGCACAGCCAAATCGAGCTAAAGAAAAACTCAGTGTAACATTATATCTATTTATTTCTAAATACGAAAATAAAATCATCGTAACAAAGGGTTAATTTATAATTCATTTACATCAAAATGTTATACTGTTATATCCATATGCTCTAACTTTACGTTTGATACCATCCATTAAGATCTGCACAGTGTCCTCAGTCACCTTTCTGGAAGCATTTTCCCAATTTCAAGCATCATTTGCTTCTCCTTTGGATTTCCCAAAGTTTCGTGACCCAATATCTTTCAATTGAACGAAGTTCTGGTGTGTTCGGAGGATTACAGTCTTTTGGTAACCAAAAGTTGACGTTATTTCGTTTTAGCCTTAGCCGTTTTATCATAATGGCAAGATGCCAAATCAGGTCAAAACAACACATCACTCGTGTGCTCTTGGGAAAATGGTAGTAGCCGTTTTTGCAGACTCTCGTCGACGTAAACTTGTTGGTTAATCGTACCTGTAGTTATAAAGATTTTGCTCTTCAAACCACAACTACAAATAGCCCCCCAAACCATGTACATTTTAAAGAACTTCGACAACTTTTTGGCCTTGAAATGATCGTCAACCTTACTGCGTTGTAATGCGCTTTAAAACTCAAGACCAGGAAGCTACTTGAGGTCCGTTTTGACGTTTGTTTCATCATCCATAACACGCAGTCAAATTTTCGAACTGGTTTCCTGCTTCTCGTTCCTATTTGTGGTTTTTATTACCTTGGACGACATATATCCTGCCGCTTTCTTAACTTTTTGAACGAAAGAATACGATGTTTTGACCTTTTTAGCCACATCTCGGATGGAAAGGTTTGGATTTTTTTTCTTAATCAGCTGAAGCATCCTGCGGAATTTGAAGTTGTCGTTCCACTCGCTGTCAGATCCTGGTTTCCAATCGAGATTCAGCCGATCCCGGAAGCGTTTCAAAACGCTACTTAGTGTTATGCGAGGGACTCCGAGTGGTTTTGATATGTCATAATGCGACATAGATGGATTTTCCACACTTTTGTGCAAAATTTTTTCACGCACTTGCTGTTCTTTCGACTCCATTTTCAATACAATGCTCTTGTTGTAGCAAACCGTACGTCGAAACACACACAATGACATTGCGTTAGCGGTATTGGTGACATTTTTATTTTGATAAATAAAAAAGATAATGGTTGCCATATTTACAGAAATGTTTGTAAATTTGCAGACTTTTCATGTTGGTTGCAGACTTTTTTAACGATGCAGACATTTTGCAGGCACTTTATTTATGTTGCAAATCTTATACGGATATTTGAAAAATATTTTAAATTCTAAATAAAGGTATTCTCTGAAGTTCAGATTTAAAACATACGAGGATCTGAATAGTAGGAAATACGATAAGAAGTGTTGTTGAAATATTTTAAAATAGCATACTCACTACCAAAATGTCATGTAAATATCTGTCTCCTGAGACCGACACATGCAAGCGTCCTTTAACACATAAGTCTGAGTTGAAAAAGATGAGAAGATAAATTCAATCAAACACATCTTTCGTCGAATTGCGTATGTGTCAAATAATTTTACTCAAAATCTTTCTATACGTTATGGGCCCGTAGATAGGCAGTGTATTGGCCCTTTTCGCCCTTTTAGTTATTGTAGTATCCAGAGCCCGAAAAAAATGACACCCGTCGTGAACGACGAGTAAAAAAAAATTCAGTGCGTACAGTTTTCGCTCTCTTCATTTCGTTCTATCAGTCACGCAATACATTCGTGTTTACTTATTTTGCTGTGCTCAGTCATTCCGTTGTCCCTGTGATCTATACAACTTATTCACACTACAGCCAAGCACATACATGGCTATTCAAGCGTCAAGAGATTTTGGTTGCTTGACTGAATGTTCTGGTAACAAGTCATTCATTTTCGCGATCGTGAGTGATTTTTTCTGCCAAAGGATTATTTTTTTTTCAAATATTCCCGAACATGACTGAAGGCAAAGGAAGCCTGCGGAGCAATGACCGAAATCGCTACAGAGTTTGTAGGGCATTTGCAGGATCGGTTCGAGAAGTGTTGGTGTTTCCACTTCATTGGTTCTCCAAATGAATGACTGTTAAATCTTCTTCACGGTAGAAAGTTGAAATTGAATGAGTTGTTTGCTCTTGTTTTCATTCACTGCTTTCTGGAACGAATGAATAATGAAAGAAACGCAACACAAAACAAGTTGATTCACCTTGCACAAGAGATTCATGAAGGCAAATGTGTGTCTACTTCATATTCGCTAGGAACAGTGCGTGATGACTAATATTTTGTCTCAGTCAGGGTGCAATTTGAACATTGAATATGATATTTTCAAGCTCTGGTAGTATCCGATCCCATGCGTAAGAGATGTCTATAATGCAACTTTCTTATCAATTTATCTGCCACAAAACAAAATACAATAATCTGCACTGCTATCGTCACCTTGAAAATTACTGTCAAAGTGTTGGTGATATTGGTCCATTCCCATCAAATCTCAACAAAAATTAAGTTTCACAACATGTCAAATACTATTTGAGAAATTGACCGTCAAAAAGGGGTTGCTGAATATTTTAAACAAAAACCAATCAACTCTATCTATGAAGTACAGTTTACACAAACTTTAAAAAATGTATACCTCCGTATCAAAATACGAATAAACTCACTTATAAGGTAGAGTCAGAAAAGTTCAAAGTGGGTGGGTTTTCAAAAATATGATCATATAGCGGAAATGCCATAACACGCTCTTATTACGCCTTTTCTTAGAAGAAGGATAATTCTGAAAAAAAAATTACAAGCTTTTTTTGACATTCCCAGACGTTTAAAGTTTTTATTGCAGACATTTGAAAATACTATCTGGCATCCCTGTCCCAAACACTGTTTTCCAATAGCTTGTACTCTGAATTCGGAACAATGGGAATCTTGGTCCAAATTCGACTAGAAATAAATAACAACCTATAAATGTCATAAAACATATGTATTTTAAGAAATGGTGTAAAACAAAGTTTGGCTTAGAAAAAAAAATTGATTGGAGACAATTTGGATCGAATGGAATCCCTCATAATCAATGCCCTCATATTAGCTTGATAGTGTCCGAGTTGAAATCTATTTTTTTATTAACTCTACTCATTATCTGCTCAACGAGTTTTGCAAAAATAATTGGTGAGTTTTTCGTGAGCTGTCACGTTTTTTTTCGCTTGTAGCAAATTCATTTATCGTTCGAAAAATTAAAGTTTATAATATGTTATAAATCAGTATGTGTGTTAGGAATAAGGAGTTGACGTTATTTGGAAAAAACGACCGCAATTTCGTTCAGCAAAATTGTATAAAATGAGAAAACGTGAAACGGGGTCTAGTGCTATGTAGGTGCGGAGGAAAGTTATATTTTTCCCCGGATTGTGTCTTGCTTTTGCTAGTGTTGGTCTTCTGGCGGGCCATTTACAATAAGAAAAGGAGAAGCTCAGTCCGAACTATCAATACAGTTGCCCGTCGGTAACATTCGCCAGGTTACCCGGAAGAGCAACTATACAAGGGCGTTTGTACCAGTGCATCTGGTAACCTGGCTGTAGTGATGGAATGTAGTTAAGGAGAAGACAAGGGCAGCAATGACTTTGAACAGATAAGTACTACCTATTTTAAATAATTCTGGTGATCTGATGGCCTTATAAACGCCATACGAACTTGAAATAACATTGTAGTAAAATGCAACCTAAGCCCACCCCCATCGCCTTAAAACATTGACCTAAGCAGCGTCTGACATGCACGCCCGCAAACGCTGAATGTGTTTGTGTATGGGGGGAATTATGTTGGCGGGTCAGTGCGGATTGTGGGTCCCAAGAAACCTAGAGGGTCAAATTGGCCGGTTATCGTTGACAGAATCTTAGTTACATTACATTATTAGACCCATTAGCTGTGCAATCGTTGCAAAGATGGAGTCGGAAGAAAAGCAGAAGTGTCAGATAATTTTGAGCACGTACCTCAAAGATCCGTATCTCTCTCATCGCAGGAAGCTGGGAATGGTAAGATACACTCTACGGTAACTTGTGTTTTAATGCAAGTGGAGAAATCACGTGCACGGAGGCTCTACACTGAGCTGTTGACCAAACCGCATTGTCCCATTATGGATGACGAGACTTACACAACAGCAGAATTCCGGCAACTTCAGCCATATCTGCCACTCGGGGAAGTTTGGCTTAGAGAACACCTCTACTGGTTTAAGAAGCTGACGAACCGACTAATCATCACTTTGGTTACAAAGCGGAACGCGGACGTCTTTGAAATATTGGTGAGCTCTTTCCATTTTTTTCCTTTTTACTTTCAATTATATTATTATGAAGAGATTATGTGGGTAAAAGGTTTGTTCTTTCACCACTTTCGTGAAGCTGATTTCATCGAAGAAGCTGTTGTGAATGTAGAATTTGGACGTGATTTTGGGTGTGACAGTATATATTATTTTTGGCTTCATTCTGACTAGTTCTCTTTCACTATCCGTTCTTATATTTTCAGACATTCTTCTCTTTTCAGAGAGCGAGTAATGGCGCTATAACCATCAGCTATAAGGAGCTAGGACTATAGTTAATGCTAAAGTTCCAACCGTTTTGAAGAGAAATGGAGCATCACTTAACCTTCTTAGACTAGATGCTCCCAACGACCATTTTTGATTGAATTGCTGTTCTGTACACCAAACAGGGCATTCTGTTAATCTATTCTCTCCGACTATTCATTTCCGTTTTCCTTTGATATCTACTGAAGTCTACGTGGGTTCCCCGTGTCTTCTTAAGGTAGATAACAAATCCTCCCTATCACCAACGGTTGCATGGACGTGGCCAGGTGAGCGATCGAGGAGTGTCTTCGTGGAGATTTTTGCGTGAAGAAACGTATCAGTAACTGGTTTCGTTTCATGGTGGCATGCAAAGTCTTCAACGAATTATTCCTCATCGTAGCTCCATCCACGAGGTGTGCAAACGTCAATGCTAATGCTAATGCTAATGCTAATGCTAACGAGTTTTGCAAAAATAATCGGTTAACTTATTTGAAGTTAGGATGATTTACTCAATCATGTTCACTAAATGATACTACTAGACTTAGGGTGAGCATTGTTATGAGAATAATGTGTGTGTGTGTGTCATCCTCTATCCCTCACCCAACCGGGGGCGTTGGGCGAGTAGAACTGCGAATAATTTGATCAATCATATGCTCTGCAATGGTGCCCTTTTGTTATGGAGGCCAATACAATAAAAGGAGAGCTTTTGAGGCAACACAAGTTATTCTCAAAGCTTTTGGGGAAATGGGAGGTACTGGGAGTCCACAACAGGTACAGCAAAGCATTACATAGACGCCCTTATTCACACTTACAACTCAGGAATAGAAGGTCAAGAAGAGCCACCGTCACCAACTAAAGCTTGAACCGGGTACCTGGGAAACCCACAATACCCGCGGCAATAGCCAGCGGACGATGCCCTGGTCGTATTTAGTAAAAATGGCATTTTGCTTATGGAATGATCTCACCTTCTTGTTTTACTTTTTTTTGAAAAGCAAAAAAAACTGTTCATCCAGAACCACCGTTGCCAACTAAAGTGTGAACCAGGTATTTAATAAATCAATTATACCTGCCACCTTAGCCAGCAAACAATGTTTTGTACGTATTTAGTGTATTACGGGACTTAAAACCGATTTTACAAAATACAAAAAGTAAAAGTACTTAGCTGAATTCCATTGCATTACGTGTCCTATCCAAAAAGCCCGATCAGGCAACTAGCATCCAGCAAGCCCATGACCTCCCGCTGAAGTTTGAAGACATCCGACACATAATCCGACTAGAATCACAGAATTAAGTCCAGTTGATAACGTCGAAACATTGTCGAAAATCTTCACATGCTGGATTTCATTGAAACGAATGATCCACATCACAGGGCATTGGGCAAAGCACACACACAATCGAAGCAAGGACCACGTAGGGGCAACGCACAAAGTATGATGGTTGTCGGTTGGCACTCCCGTAACTATCGATCCCGTAACTATCAATATAACTGGAGAGCACTTCACGACCAAAATTTAAAGTAAAATACAAATAAAAATAAAATCAAAACGGAGCAAAAATGACAAGACAATTTTTTTCACGTCTCGCTTCGCGCCCCGCACACTACGATCTTTTTCAGCATTGTTATGAGAATAATACGAAAAAATGAAAATTTCATGTACCTAGAATATGTTTGTAAGCGAACATAGGGTAAGTTGACAGTACAATCGGACAATCATTTGGCCTTAATATAGGGGATGCTAGGAGTGGGATACATCTGGTAATGGAGTACAGGCAAAAAGGCTGAATATTTTAGTAACACCGCTGTTTGATCCCGGTTAAAAAAATCACTATTTCTATCGGGAGCTTTTTATATAACTGTCAAATACTACGAATTAACAGGAAATACCTCAATCTGAAAACCTTAAACAATGTTCTTTGTTAAACTTTCTCGAACATCAAAGATGCAACTTAAAGATGGCTGTTGGTGTTGTTGTTTCGAATTTTCGTGACTTCCAGCCATAGGCTAATTCATCACGCCAGGGAGAGGATTTGGACTGTACACATCGAACCGTTCAACACATGGGCCGAGACAAACTGCTTTACTCGCCTTTCGAAGGAAGACGTGATTAGATATTTTTGGTCTCAGGAAATCCCAAAGATAAGTTGTATTGTTTACTTTCAGAATTGATCACTTTCAAATAACTGCAGGATGCTATTCAAGAATGAAACCACATTAAAGTTTCATAAATAGATAATGTTTTTACTCATAAGATAATGAAACCAAGAGACTTTGAAATTAACAGAGTTCGTAACAAAATTCCCTGCGGTCCTTAAACTTCCTAGAGTATCAAAAAAACTCTGTTCTTGTGAAAACAGGCTCGTTTCATACATTACATTTCATAGCTTATTAGAGAACGTAAAATACCAATTACCGCCAACTAGTCACGTTCCTTCAAATGATTTTATAAACATTTCCAATCAACGAAATGTCTCCTTCGGAGCAGCGAAACCAAACACATTCGCAAACGTGTGCATCTTCGATTCCGCAAATAGAAACTGCACATGGCACCGAATTGATCTGCATGCACGTCGGAACACACACGCGCGACTGCTGCTGTTGCTGAACTCTGTTCCTCCTACATCCCAGTAGTGTGATGAATGAAGGTGCTGACCGACCGTAGAAGTTAACTTTATTGGTCGTCAGCCGCAATGTCGATGATTGGGATGATGATCGTTAAACAATTAAACGGTAATTAGTTTCAATTGATTCTTCTATGTATGGCGATGAGGGGCGGCACGGGCTCCATTCAAAGTACACGTGCCAACGCTCTCCGCCACCCGTGGTTGCGAAAAATGAGCAATGATGAACGCCATTTATGTTGCGGGTGATCTCCTGTTTTCCTAGCCGCGCGTCGTGAACACTGAATGCAATGCTGATGGCATTTTAAATGGCTGGTAAACGTTCAATTATTGGTTTTGTCCGACGAGAATTAAGTGGATCTACATCGAGACAGAAGCGGTATGGTTCGATGAAAGGATGCTCGATGATCGTAGAGCAATTTCACGCTAAATGAAGAATCAAGCTAAAGCATGCTTTTGCGATTTGAATGAATTTTGTTGGAGGTCAGTACATTTTGAATTGCAGTCTTTTTTTACTAACAATTACAATTTGATTTTGGGTTCTGTTGGGTAGTCGGGAAATGTACAGCTACAAGGCAACGCCATGTTGCAGCTGGCTAGATTCGATTTTCAGTCTGTTATTTAATTTTTTCTTAAAGGAAAATTTCTCAACTCTCTGAGCACACACACTACCAAAAATTCATGTAAATTTCAATGTACTAAATCCAACACCTGTTAGCGGCCTTTAGGACAGAAGAATTAGTCAAAAGAGGCGAGGAAATGAATTCTATCGAACACTCCTTTTTTTACGCTTAATTTTACGTGAAACCTTTGTTTACATTTCTTGACGCAAATTAAAATTAAATTAAGTCTCATAACTTTTACACAATACTAATACATAATGTTAGCATCGAAATCCCTAAACCAACAACTGAATAAGTATCTCTATAGGCCGACTATAGCCGAAAAGCAGACAATAATTTGATTTCGATAAGCAACAAGCTTGAAACGCCATGAAAGAAGTACAACTATTATAAAATTATTTACAATTGAAATATTCGCGTACTCACAATACGGAAAACAACTTCAGTCTCCGGCCATTAGCTTGTAGATCATTTGGACAATTAATCGTGTTCAAAAGCAATAAGTAATCGGATCATAATGGCGATTATCATTATGTTAAACGCCATCTGTCTAATAATAAGTAAAGTGTTTTGAAGCATATGGAGGCCGCACATTGACCACTTCCGTTACTATTGACTTCGAAGGCTGGTTCGTAGGGCTTGCGAGACAATCGTTCAAAGCACAGGCATGAGGGACGATGGTCAGCCGCTCCTAACATGGAAAGCAGACGTCGTTTCAAGACGTTTCTGATAAAAGCTTTATGTGATGCCTAACCAACGATAGAAACAACTGGCTCTTCTTGTCCTTATCAACGCAAACTCCAAAGTAAACTGGAGCATAATCCTAGGGTGTTCTGGCGACACATTATTGAGCACTGCATGGAGAGCAGTCTCTCTTCCATCATCTCTCGAAACAAAGAGATCGTTGTCGTCTTGTCTCCGGAAAGTTTTAAGATGTTCTTCTGCCATAACAAGTCGAAGTTTTCGGACTGCTATTGCAAGTCAATCCATGTAGATCGCGCAGATATCGTTTCTGTTGCAAAAAAGTTTAAGACTCCAGCAATGCTGGACCGGACGATATTCCATCCGTGTTTCTTAAACGTTTCATTGATAAATTGATCGCACTATTACGGTATAATTATCGTCCACTACAATTATCGCCCAATATCTGTATGGACTTATCCATGATATCGCTGTGGGCAAATTATAATGGCTTGGCTTCGGTTACTCCTCTGGTTTAGATCGTATCTTCTTGGTAGAAGCCTCTAAGTAAATATTGGTGATGAGGTGATCGCCTCGTTCGCCGACTTGTCTGGGATTACACAAGATCTTAGGCCACCGATTTTCCAATTGTAGTTAACCTGTTGATGAAACCTTATCAGTTGAGCTTTGCTGGCGTTCTCAATATATCTATATTCGCGTGGACTCGTAATGAGACGTTATCGAGCTGCGGAAAGTTCATAGACAAAACAAAGGGGTTAAAATGCCAAAAATGCACTTTTATCACATTTTCTAGGTCTTCGGTTATTCATGATAGGTAGTCCACCGAACAGAGTTATCCAAGTTAGGGACATCTTCTACCTTGAACGATTCAGTACGGACTTTTTCTACACCGTATTTCAACAAAATCTATGCTGTACATACTTGACCAAGTGATAAAAAGCATTAAATGGATAAAATTTGCAAACAAATGTTTTTTCTAAGTTGTTCTAGACCTTCCCAACAATCCTTAAGCTCAGATCTTGATGTTCTACATGATTCATAAGGAAATCGTGCTTTCTTCTTCTAGCATTTCAAGCTTATTGCTAGCTCTCAACTCAATGTTCTAAATGCACTTCCACAGTCATTAATTGAAAGCTTTCGATGCCAGGTACCATTTTTGCATTAGTATGATTGTGTGGCAAGTACAACCATACCCTATTCCAAGGGAGTCGAGAAATTTCCCTTAACGAAAAATTCCTAGACCAGACCAGGAATCGAACCCAGTCACCTCCAGCATGGTATTGCTTTGTAGCTGCAGCTTTACCGACTGAGCTAAAGGAGGAAATCGTACTTATAAGTCGGGAAAGCTCCACGAAACATCACAGCACTGTAATTATCACAGTATGTCTAGAATACCTCCGGTACTCCAAACTATCCTTGAATACAGATCTTGATGTTCTACACGATCAACAAGGCTATTTACGTTGTCTCTACCGTAGTTATGAGTTGAAATAGCATGAAGAGATATCAATAATTGTGTACCGATGTCCCATGGAGCTTTACCAACTAATGAGTACGATGGAGACATCGTAAATTGCCCTGTTGATGATGCAAAACATCAACATCTAAACTCAAGAATAGTTTGAAGTGCTCAAGATAATCTGAGAATTCTTTAATATGACTATAATTGTGCAATGATACCCCATGGAGCTTTACCAACTCATAAGCAAGATGAAGACCCCGTAAATCGCCTTGTTGGTCATGCAAAACATCAAGAACTAAACTCAAGAATAGTTTGAAGGGCCGTAGATATTCTGAAACTTCTCATATAGACTATAATTGTGCAATGATGTCCCATGGAGCTATACCAACTCATAAGTACGATGAAGACCTCGTAATTTGCCTTGTTGATCATGCAAAACATCAAGATCTAAACTAAAGAATAGTTTGGAGTGCGTAAATAATTTGAGAATACTGCAATATGTCTGCAATTGCGTTAAGATTTTACTTGTAGCTTTACAACTCGGAAGATATATGATGACTCATCCGTATTGAATTGGTTAAGTCGCTGTACTGTTCGTTGGTGAATCAATAAAACACCGACTAAAAAAAATTGAAAATTTCTATAAAAGAAATTCAACGTGGCAGCAATGCAAAAATATAAAGTTTCATAAGAAGACAAACTGTTCATAGCTTAATTTAACCAAGGCATGGGTGGCATCTGCTGTATACAGAAGTTGTCTCATTTCTATTCGGTCGGTTCTATTTGGCTGCACTTCACCAGCCTCGCAGTCTGTTCTGACAATTTTCTGAAAAATAAACAAAAAAATCCTTATTAAAGGGTGTTTCGATCAAAACTTGGTCGACTTAAACTTGAAGCATTTCCTTTCATCGTGCATTTTTGCACACCCCTCATTTTGAAAATGTGTGCGTTTAGTATCATGCCTCTATTTTGATTTTGAGATTAGCACTTCAGTTAACAGAATCTCGTCGAAGGAAGAGAAGCAACGCATCAAAATTTCGCACGTGCATGGTGAAAATCTAAACTACGCTCACATCAAGTTGGTGAAATTGTTGAATGTGGCTAAATCAACTATTACCAACGTATTAAAAAGGTTCGGTAAACGTTTGTCGACAGCCAGGAAAACTGGACCGGGAGAAAATCGAAAGCCGGAGGCCCCAGCGACGACAAAAAGAATCGCCCTCTGTTGCGAGCGGAACCCCAACCTCACCGTCCGAGATGTCGCAAAAAAGCTGGGAGTGGCGCCTTCAACCGTGGATAGAGCTCAAAAACGAGCTGGACTGTCGACTTACAAAAAAGTGGTGACTCCAAATCGTGACGATAAACAAAACAAGTCGGCCAAAGCACGGATCGTGAAAGTTGTTCACGACGATGCTGACGAAGTTTGATTGCGTGCTACAGGACGATGAAACTTGCGTCAAGACAGACTTTAAACAGCTTCCTGGACAGGAGTTTTATACGGCAACCAGACGGGGAAAGGTGGCAGCCCATTAAACTGTCAAAGTTCGCGAAGAAATATCTGATGTAGCAGACCATCTGTACCTGTGGCTTAAAGAGCAACGTTTATATTGCCACCGGAACCGTCAACCAGGAAATTTATGTGAGCGAGTGCCTACAAAACGACTACTGCCTTTTCTGAAGCGGCACAATTGTTCCTTTCTATAAGGGGCGCAACTAATTTCTCGCTGTTTTTTGGTGAAAAAGGAACTTTATTTTGAAAACAAAGGTTACAAACGAATTATTCAAAGTATTGCCCATCACTAGCTACGACTTTTTCCCATCTTTCTGGTAGAACGTGAATACCATTTCGACAGAACTGTTCGTCTTTTGATGCTATCCAAGAATCAAGCGGCCATTTTGAGATCTCATCATATGAGTGGAATTGCTGACCAGTGAGACCATGTGCTATCGAACGGAACAAGTAATAATCGGACGGTGCAATATCAGGAGAATATGGCGGGTGGGGTAGGACTATCCATTTGAGCGTTTCCAAGTAGGTTTTCACGGGTTTCGCAACGTGAGGCAAGCGTTGTCATGCTGAAGAATCACTTTTTCGTGTTTGTGCTCGTATTGTGGCCGTTGATCGTGCAGTGCTCGGCTCAATCGCATCAATTAAGTTCGATACCGTTCCCCGGTAATGGTTTCGTTTGGTTTCAACAGCTCATAATAAATAACACCAACTTGGTCCCACCAAATACACAGCATAACCTTCGCAACGTTAATATTCGGCCTAGGCGACGATGTTGAAGCATGCCCGGGCAGTCCTCATGAATGTTTCCGTTTTGGGTTACTGTAATGAATCCATTTTTCGTCACCCGTCACAATGCGATGTAGAAAACTCTTCCTTTTTTGCCGCTGGAGCAGTTGTTCACAGACGAAAAAACGACGCTCAACATCTCTTGGCTTCAAATCGTAAGGAACCCAAGCTCCTTGCTTTTGAATCATTCCCAACGCATGCAATCGCTTAGAAACGGCTTGGCGGAAACTCCTAATCCTGAACCAAGCTCTTCTTGCGTTTGACACGGATCCTCATCGAGCAATGCCTCCAATTCAGAGCCTTCGGAGTTTTTTGGCCTTCCTTCACGCGGACGATCATCAACACTTAAATCACCGTTTTTGAAGCGACGAAACCAATCACGACACGTTGTTTCACTCAGAACAGCATCACCGTAAACTTTTTGGAGATCTCGATGTGCTTCAGCCGCCGTTTTCTTCGAATGAAAGAAAAAAATCAACACTTCCCGCAAATGACGACTATTTGGCACGAAATCGAAACCAAAATATATAACACTAAACCAAAATTACTGATTTGGCAAAGCGGTTTGTTTACCATATGTCTGAGCTTGGTTTATGACGCTTGAGATGTACAACATTCGAACAGCACTTACTACTGGCGCAATCTATTGCTAAACAGCGGGAACTTAGTTGCGCACCTAATATTATGGCCGGTATTGGCATCTTGCCATTACAGAAAAAAGGCCATGAAGTGGTATGCTGCAAACAACGTTCAAGTAGTGCTCAAGGACATGAACCGTCCCAACACGCCAGAGCTCCGCCCAATCGAACAATATTGGGCCATCGTCAAGCGGAACTTTAAGAAGATTTTTGAGTCTGTTGTGAGCGAGAAACAGTTCAAGGCAAACTGGCGTTCTGCGGCGAATAAAGTTGACAAGAAGACTGTACAAAATCTTATGGGAGGTGTTAAACGAAAGACCCGGCAATTCGCATTTGGTTAAAAAAAGAAGCTTAGCTAAATATTTCTCCTGTATTTTGTATTAACTGAACTTGAAAAAGAAAAAGAATTTGACTTACTAATAAAAACTTTGATCGACTCACACATTACTGTGTGACCAAATTTTGATCGAAACACCTTTAAATTGAAAAATTACCATGAACAGCTGACAATTTTCCAGTCTACTGTTATTACGACAGTGCGTCTTTCCGTATCTGAGGGCAAACCTCAGATTTATAGCACAGCGCAGTGCATCCTCACTCGGATTTCGAACCTTCGCAGCGGGGGGCTGCACAGCTTATCTTTTCATTGTTTAGGTTTTTGTATTTTTTATTCATATATGGTAACAACCACCGACGCAAGGAAGACTCAAACCCCTAGACCCTACATTTCGCACTTCCCTTCCGAAGAAAAACGTGACCAGATTTTTTCGCCTCAGAAAAACCACCGACCTCGACTGGGATTGAACAGACCCACTGGGGTGACAAGTAGCAGTCACGCATTCCACTACACCACCGGCTCCGGCGGATCTTACAGGCTTGATTCCTGATAGTTTGGAAAATATTTATCTCTTTTTTGGTAAATTTTGAATTAGTTTTTTATGGAAACAGAAAGGAATTTTTGTTTGCTTCTTATATTCTTTTATGCAAAATTTTCATATCAATATTGTTATTTTTGTTTATTTTCGAATATAAATTTCAATTTTTGTTGTTTCTAGACTTTAATTCTTTGTCTTTTGACTTTAATTCTTTGACTTTAATTTTATTCTTGATCTTAATTTCAATTATAGAAGTTTTATATTTATTTAAGGATAATTTATGCTTTTTTCATAGAAAATCTCCGTTTTGTATACTTTTATGGAAAAGTTTGGTTTTTTTTATAGACGTTGGAATTTTTTTTATGAAAAAAGTTTTTTGTTAGATATTGTGTTTTTTATTGCATGGAAATCATTGAATTATGGAATGTTTCAATAATGTTATGAGGATTTTAGTTGTCTATAGTAGTTTTTTGTTGTCATTACAACCACCCATATTTCTCCACAGTCAATTTTTTTTTAATGAAAATGTTCTATTTTTCATGGAGGTGACAAACTAGGCTAGAAGTAATGAAGAATAAAAAATTAATGGAATATTTATTTAACTACTGGAATATTTTATTCAATTCGTGCTTTGAAAACTGCCTTAAAGGAAAAACTGCCTTGAAGGAAAACTGCCTTAAAGTAATGATCCAATTTGAACTATTCGATCGAAAAAAAACCACCTTTCACTACTTGCCGATGTGCAACTCCATGTCCACACCCAACTCTCTCGCAACACTACTCTGCTCAGAGTTCCACTTAGGATAGTCGTCTACGATACGAATGTGGGAAAAATACACTTTTTGAATCAAATTAGTGTCTGCTGATAATTAAATCAAAGAAACACATATATGTTTAAAGTGATTAGAAGGACAATTACAGGGTGAGTTGAAATTTCTGTCAGCGTTTTTTAAACATGTGTAACTTTGGATGGGTAAATCACAGACATGTTTGCTCATTTTTCTTTTAGAGTTTATCTGAGGAATTTCAATTTCGACGGTTTGCAAGATATCATGTGTTTGGATTTGAGACTCATTCGTTTGAGACTCGTTATTATGGACGCAAAAAGGGAGTTCGTGACAAGTCTGTTTTAAAACATTATATAATTACATATTTTTAAAGAAATTGAAATCACTTCATAATTTTCCGACTTTTCGGAGATTCATCTTTCACTGATGCTGGTTCTTGAAAAATACTTTCCAAAACTGCCGAAAACGCACTGTCAGTGGTCTGGAAGTCATCAAACTGGAAATGTCACAGTCAACGATCAGGAGTATTTTAAAAGACGACTTTGGACTGAATCTATATAAAAACAACGAGTGCGTGACTTGACTGAAAAGCAGAAGATTACAAAAGTTGGGAGCTGCTCAAGTGATGATTAAGAATTTCTATTTTCGGAAGAAAAAATGTTCCTGCTAAAGGATCACCTCAACCAGCAAAATGATCGTGTGTATGCAGCAAAACTAGCTGTTCAAAGGTTCCACAATGTTTCAAGAGTGATGGTTTAGAGATGTTTCTCCCAAAACAAAGATTCCATTGCTGTTCATTGAATCTGGTGTTAAAATTAACAGTAAATATTACATATTGTTTTGAAGAATTTGCTTCCCTTCGTCAAGAAACACCACAAGAATGCACCATACTGTTTCCAACAAGATTCTGCTCAGTACCACCAGGCGAAAGCTACACCGGCTTGATTACTTACCTTACCAATCAGACCAAGATCGGTGTGGCCTCTGCTGTACGCAGAAGTTGTCTCCATTATATTCGGTCCATGACTGTACCTCGCCAGCCTCGATGCCTGCGGAGAGTCCGCAGGTCGCCTTCTACTTGATCGATCCACCTTGCTCGTGGCGCGCCTCATCTTCTTGTACCCGTCGGTTCGTTTTCGAGAACCATTTCAACAGGGCTGTCGTCCGACATTCTTACGACATGACCAGCCCATCGTAGTCGACCTAGCGATGTGTACGATCGGAGGTTCCCTCATCAACTGATGCAACTCGTGGTTCATTCGTCTCCTCCTCGTGCAAAGGGAGAAATATTTGAACTGAACTAAATTAAGACAAATGTTAAAGATATACCAAACAGGAAATACATTTGAAAATTAAAATTCATGCATGTTTCTCATTTTAATGACCATCTACTTCACTGGCAGGATTGTCCACTCACCCTGTATACACGGAAAATATCTTTCCAAAATGCGTGTAATGCAGTCACGAATTCGTGAACAAGCTAAAATACACCGTGAAATGAAATTAAGTTTTTAGGTAAATATCCTGGAAACGTAAACTGATTTTTCGTTTTTGGGAACGGTGCAACATGAAATTGAATGATTCAAACCATCACTTCAGTAAGCTGTGCCGTATTTCCTTGTCCGAAGCTTTCCATTTTCCCGTCAAACAATTCCCCCTTTGTTTTCAATACGCAGCTTCACTGCTCCAATGAACTATACATTTAAAAATTCATCAACCATAAATTGCATAAAATATTTTCTCTCCATCATTAACTCACATATCTTGCAGCAGGTCCCATAACTAACCGTCAGGCAAACCTATCGGTTCCGTTAGGGCATAAGAGGCATGATATGCTGCTGCGCCGGGGCCACACTGTCGAGTAATACTAGCTATACGCAACAGTAGATACGTAGAGCTAAAATTTAATGAATGAGCTTTCGGTACGTTGGCCTGGCCTGGGCTGGCTGCCGATGCCATACCGGTTGGCGGGGCCACAAACCAACCAACGAAACGCAACCGGCCGCCCTGTCCTGTTGTGCATTTGACGGAAACGATGGGCGGCACACACGCGAGCGCCTAGACCGCACCGCACGCTAGCAAGTCAAAGCATGAATGAATGAATGGATGGATCGATAAATTTCTCTCGGTTAGATAATGACGATGCTTACTTTGGTGGCGGTTTTCATTCAACCATGCTGCAGTTAGGTGCTACGGTTTTTTTTCTTCGAATGTATATTTTGCTCTATCCATGGCTGTGATAAGGCTCGGTCTGGTCTGCAGTTCATTGTTTTCGGTAGCCTGAAGGCTGCACTATGATAGCGTTTGCCCGGAGTTGCAGGAGCAGGCACTTACAATGGTGAATTCCTCCGTTTAATTGTTGAAAAAGTCAACGAGGGAAGAAGTAACAAAGAAGAATGTTTCAACGAGTTAAGAAGTATGCTACGGCTAATTGCTCAGGGCCTTAGGCCCCGGCCGAATTAGACGTATATTTTATAACCACTCCGTTCATACGGAGGGTAGAGTATGCTTTACCCTCAAGGTCAGAAGCACTATAGAAATTGTGAGAAAAAGTACGAGTCATAGTGGTTTAAGGTGGATTTTATGGGATATTGTTGGTAATACACATTCCATGACCTAGCTTCCTATTTATTTGCTGGTTACATTATGCGGTAAAGTGACAATTGCGAATACAGCAATCGACCTTTGATAATTCCGAATTAATACGCAAATTTCCTGAAGAAATATTACACATAGCTAACATGATGTTCCTTCTGTTAATTTAAGCTTAGCGCATGTTCTCATGCATTTACATAACAGCCATCAATTACCGACTGCAGGGATGGGAACAAACTCTTGCTTGTTATGCAGAACATTAATTATAAAACCATCTGAATCTCCCTCCCAACATGAAAGCCGAGTGGCTGAGAATCTTCTGAAGAACACCCCTCCATTAAATTGTAGCACAATTGAATTGTTCCTCGCTCCTGTCCCATCGTGCCTTCCTCTGAAACTACCCACTTCGACGTCGTCACTTTTGTGTGCACAATTGCAAAAGTTACACTCCTGGCGTCCTCTCATGGTCACGGTTTGTGATCACGTTTTTCTACATTCATTCAGACACAGCCGCACGAGCATGCACCGGGGGAGATCACATGTTCGAGCTGGTCGATCGCTTGAAATTGCTTGTGCATTACATTATACGGCCTCCGTGCGATCGTGCTGCAGCATCCGCTCGTGCAAAAGCTTACAACATACACACCCACACATCGAAGAGAAGTAGCAACCATCGCGTCGCCTCACACACTGAGTGGCATGCTCGAGGCAATAAGTAACTATCATTAGTTAGTTGCTTACTTGAAAACATTAAAAGCTTATCGCCTACCCAAGCCTGGCATCTTGCTCGCATGATCGGCGAATGCGATAACATCATCAATCTCTGCTGGTTGTTGTTGGTGTTATTCCTTTTGAATGGACCCGCCAGTCAGTGCAAGCTCGAGCAGCTGGATTCGAAAAGTTCGAACAATCGAAGATCGTGAAGATCGAGCTGTAACGAAAGTTGGAGAAAATTGAGCAAATCAAAAGTGAAATTCATACGGAGTTTTTGAGAGCTGTCTGCACTACCCCAAAATGGGGCGGGTTTCATTGCCAAAAGTTGCTCTCACGTGTTTTTGATTTTTTTTTGTTCGATGCAGATCTGTCCCTTTCCGTGTGTTGAAAGATGTTAATTATCTTTATTTTAAGTGATATCAACCAATATTAATTCAAACTTTCCTTTTTTTATTTGCAGGTGCGTACTTTCCCGTTAATTGTCAAATGAAACGGTCGAAGCCTGGTTTTATGACTGCGTAAGGTAATCTTATAAATTTGCCTAGGTTAGATTTGAATCAATACAATTTTGTTTTCCTTATAGTCCTATAGAGCATTTCCATCCAGAATTGCAAACCGGTTAGACTCTTCCACCCAAAATTACGTTTTCCATCAAACAAATCCTGAATTATCCTGGACTTCTTTTCTATAAGGGCGTATTTAAAATGTGGATTTTGTTTCTAAAAAAAAAAAACGCAAGCGACTCATCTGATCAAATTGTCGTCTTCGAAAAAATTGCAAGTAATAAAGTGTTCTTCAAGAAAAAAAAATACACTGAAACTAATTTTGTGTTTGTTTTTAAAAATTTATAAACGTTTTGAAAATGTTGAAAATGATATTATTTTTTAATATACCAAAAATACCATACGTATATACCTGATATACCAGAAAAAAGTTTTAAAAAAATCACTTGTACCTATTGTACAATAGTCATCCAAATTAAGCAATCTGGCCACAGTATATAAAAGTCGAACATAAAGGTACACCAAAAACTAGATGCCCTGGCGAACGGTGTCCCACCTCTACCTAAACTAAACTAGTCAAATGTGACGCACGTGGTCCCATATTATCTGTTATTATTCTCACAATTTTTCAGCTATTTCATAATCATTTTTGTTAGATTCAGTGTTTTCAAAAGCGGACTACTCTTTTGATATCCACATAGGAACGAATTGTAAATCAGATAAAGGACTGATTTTCGGTTACTCATTTAGTAATTCTGAATCCAGATTTGATTGTTCGCATCGAGACAGTCAACCGAACTTCATTCGATCATAGGTGAAATCGAGGTACAGTGCAATTCGACCAGTTTATAAAAACGTTATGATTTCAAAATTTCATTAAAAAAAATTATAGTATTTCTAGGAAATTTTTGAATCAAATAGTCTTAGTTTATGGTACAGTAGATTTCAAAAATTCATAATTCTTCAATTATTCAAGTTTATGCTGACGTTGCTTGACTGCTGTTAAACCGAATATTTTTTGGCCAAATTGTAAAACTTGTTGAGTAGAATTTGATCTATTTTTTTTTTGGATAAAGCTCACGAGCTATTGATACGCATACTGAGCTATTTCAATGATATTTTCCACTCATACATCTAATGTACGCTGATCTGGAAAGGTTGGTGCGAACCATCGTCGGTCGAGTTTGTAAGCCCAATATGTGGCCCGCGAGTACTTCACTTGAAGAGAACATTTTCGCCAATAGTCAGAACTTGCAACCTGCGGAAACAGTTAATGTTAGAGATGAAGTAATGGCCAAAGCTCGTCAAATTGAAGGAGATCGACAAACTTCACTTTTTCAACAATGTAAATAAGCATTACGTTGCTGCTGGTAAGCACGTAATCAAAAACTACAAGGTTGGGGGTTATTCGAAATGATGACGTAGGACTACGATACTAAATGTAAGACCTTTTGAACGGTAGTGTTCAATGTTTTATGAATTTACCCTTTCAGGCCTAATTTATACAAGCAATTTTATGAATTCTGATTGATTTGGTGTTCAATAACATAGAAATTATTGAAAAAAGTAGGAAATATTTTTTAAGATGTGTTGAGTCGCCCACACTGACCAGGAGATCAGAATTTAAGATCTACAGTTGTAACAGTAGCTTTATCCGCTATACAATATTATGTTATGTATTCAAACATCTTTAATAAATGTCCTGGAAGACCAACTGGCATTATGAGTTAATCTCGGGATATTCTATGCCAAACAAACTAACTTAACTTTGCATAGCCCATAAAGCTATTCTTACAATTGTAGGCCTTAAGTTTTAAGGGACAGTTTGAATGCACTGAAACTAACAAGGCTATCCTTTGATGTCTGTAGACGTTTCAGAATATCCATAAAATATGTTTGAATATAAATCGTAGCTTTGTACAGCCCAAAAGGCTACGGTTACTACTGTTTATCTTAAGTTCTGAACTCAAGGTCAGTTTTTATGAAACTGAACATCCCAAGATATCTCATTATATCGGTTGACCTTATCAAAGGCTCACTTAATTTGTTCAAATAAATATTGTTTCCTTGTTTAGTCCCAAAATCTGTTGATTTTGAGCTTCAATGTAAACTTAAGATCTGCAGCTGTAGATTTTAAGTTTTGAATTCCGGGAAAGTTTGGATAACCTAGCACATCCGAAGATTATCTCATATTGTCTGTTGTTCTTCCAAAATATTCAGTGAATATGTAGCCCAGACAGCTTTTGTTTCAACTGTATTTTGATCTCAAGGATAGTTTGGATGACCTAGAACATGTTTTAATTATTTATAATACTTTTTGACTTTTATTATATTCACTGAATATGTTTGAATATTTATTGTAGCTTTGTATTGCCTGAAATTGACTGTTACAACCGTAAATCTTAAGTTCTGAACGTCAAGACAGTTTGGGATCTACTTGAATACGTGACGTAACTTTGAATAGCTCAAAAAACTACTGTTACTACCGTATATTTCAAGTTCTGAACGTCAGGACGATTTGGATTACCTAGAGAATCTTAAAGTTATAAAATAATGCCAATAGTCATTAAAAGATTCATTAAATATGTCTGCAAACAGAATACAAATGTAGATCTTATGTTTTGAACTTAAGGACAGTTTGGAGTACCTAGAATATCCCAAGATTGACGCATTATGTCTGTTGGCTTTCCACACTATTCAATCAATATTGTAAAATACATATTGTCCCTTTACACACTCCAAACACCTACTGTAACAACTGTAGATCTTATGTTCTGAACTCAAGGACAGTTTGGATGACCTAGATCATCTGGTTCATCTCATGATGTTTCTTTTCAGGTTCGTATTCACTGAACATAATTGAATACGTAGCGTAGCTTTGTATAGCCCAAAAAGTTACAGTTACTACTTACTAGGTCCTGCACTCAAGAACAGTTTTGATGACCTAGAATATCACAAAGTTATCAAACAATGACTGTTGACCTTCCAAAAGGTTCATTCAATATGTTTGAATACATATCGTAACCTTATATAGCCCTAAAAGCTACTCTTTCAACTGTAGATCTGAAGCTCTGAAAAAACGAAGTTTTATGTTTTTTTTTAGCAAGAATTTACATTTTTTTAGTTTCAGTGTATTTTTTTTTTCTTAAAGAACACTTAATGACCTACAACTTCTTCTCAGACAACATTTTACTCAGAATAATCGTTTACATGTTATGCTTATTTGAAAACATAAAATTAATATTTTACATAAGCCCTTATTGAAGTTCAGAAACTGATGTAACTGTTATGCTGTAATTCTAAACGACTTATTTAGCCTTCAATGTTTGTCATGTTGCTCCATGCTTTCATGACAAATGGTTTTAGAATGCAATGATGATCTCAAAGCGTGTCGGTCGTCAGTGACTTCGCTATTATCAAAATGGCTACATTACCCAGGCTGCGCCAACCAGCGTCATTGTGAAGCAATATGACATGGCCTATTAAAAGAATTGAGTAAATAATTGTAAACAAAATTATTATTTGATGTGCCAAAATTGGACATCCGTTTAAGATGCCCATTATGCCCCTAATAATACTATTTAATTGAATAATTGAATTTAAATTTCTGCTGTTTAAAGACATCTTCGGCAAAATCACCTTTTTCGCGCAATTATTTTCGGTAATTGTATAGCTTCGAATTTAAATTTTCTGCCGAACCGAGTAGAATAAATTTGGAGTCAATTTTCAAGTGATGAGAGGTGTTTGCATGAATGCCATTTGTGGTCAATGGGAGATATCGTTGAAAAATGCCTTTCCTACCGTAAGACATTCTCTCAGGTGATCTTCACCCGTTCCATGATAGGAAAGTGCAAATCAAACGTCGTGTGAGAACTTTTAATAGCTGAACTAGAAGGTATTGAGGTCGCTCTAGGAAAAGCCATTGCCTTCAGATAGGCATGTCGCCCAAAAATACGGTGTCAGTCTTAGTCTGTCTTAAAAGATGCCTCGTGGATGATCCCATGTCCAATTGGATTTCAGTCAGATTCCCGAATATAATGTTTATCTAGTTACAGCTAGGAGTGATGTATCCGAAAAACTCAAGTTCTTTTTACCGATGAATTCACCTGGAACATTATGATCTGACAGGGAGTTTGTAGCTGCTGCTCAAAACCAAGCTTTTCATCGCCAACGGAACGATGAACTTTGAAGCTGTTTCCGCTTGAGCACCGGAAGAAATGAATACATGGCTCACAATGCTTCCGTGAAGTTATAGCCTGATGTGACCACAGACTCGGGAAAATCGGGAAATGTCGGAATTCAAAATCACCGGGAAATATGCGGGGAAAAGTCGGGAATTTCAAAAGTCATCGGGAATTTTTGTCATATGGAAGAAACTATACTCACACCTTTTTCAAATGATTTGAGTAACGTTTTTGTCGTTTTCTCAGCACAACGATCTCATCAACGGCATGAAACAGTGTTCTTCTGCAAATCCAGCATTTCTGAAGAAGATAGCTCATTGCTATATGGATGGCTCGGTTGTCAAATGGAAGGCGTTCAAAGAATTAACTGGGGAAATCAGGTATCTGTGAGCAAGCGCTGGGTTTGAAGTCCTCAACATCCTTAGCTGCGGCATGCACGTCGTACACGATTTCTTCAATGAAGGGCTAAGACAAACAGATTTGCACTTGGATCATTATCTGCTGGTTTTGTTCAGCCTGTTCAAAACGTTTCGCTTAGGGCATCTTCAGTGGTAGTCTATTTTTGGAACAACTTTAAACTTGATTTGCATCAGCAAACTTGAATAGAACCAGCTAAAATAGGCAAACTTTGCCTTCCCCGCACCGGTGTTGTATTTCTTGTTATTAAACCCATCAGCACCTATCATCCTGTCAATCATTTAACATCCGAGATCAGAAGTTTTGATTTTTTCAGAGGCCGCAGATTTTTCGTAAACTTCTTGCTATGGATTGGTTTGACCAAATATTTTTTACTGCTAGCAGTGCGTCGTTAGCAGACGACAAGAATAGATGCTTTTTCGTTTGGCTGAAGATGAGTGTGTAAATGCATGCAACTCATTTAAACGATATTAGATAATGCTAATTTGTAATTTGGCTGGGTAAAAACATGCGTCGATACCGAGAGGGTCACGTTCCGTTTCGGTCATCAGAAGCTGTCGTTTCAACATGCCAAGGAACATTTTGCGATAACTAGAATCAACTGAAGACTTTTTCCAGCTGTTGCGATGCAGCTGGAAATGTTGACCTGAGTCCGTTACAAAGGTACACTGCAGCCTAACAGATCTTAGCGTACGGTTCCTCAGCTAGTTCTTTCGACGAAAACTTGAGGGTTGGAGACCTTAAGGATTTTTTTGCAAATCTATCCTGAAGACTATTTGCGTCCTCCAACACCGGGAGAGGTGAAGAAACTGATGAACGAAAATGCTTCCCAAAAATTGGAAAAAATCGTATTAATTCAGTGGACTTCCTAGAAACTCAGGGAACTTATCAAAAGCTCGGTATATTTCTTACTTCTTCCCGAGGTTTTGCTATTCTGCATGATGTTAAGGGAACATCCCAAAAAATCAGGGAACTTTCCACAAAATCAGGGAACTTTCCAAAAAATCAGGGAACTTCCTAAAAGTTAAGGGTTCTGTCTAGAAGTTCAGGCAACTTCCCTGAAATTCAGATTGTGTCCTAAAGATTCAGGGAATTTTACATAATTCAGGGAGCTTCACATGAGCTCAGGTAACTTCCCCAAAGTTCCGGGGTTTTCACAGAAGTTCTGGCAACTATCCAGAAATTCAGGAAGCTGCCCAGTAGTTCAGAAAACTCATCAGATTTGTTTGGGTATTTCTCAGAAGTTCATAGAACTACTCAAGATGTTCAGAGAACTTTCCAGAATTTTAGGGAACTTCCTAAAAGTTCAAGAAACCTGCCAGAAAATTAGAGATCTTCCCATAAATTCAGAGAACTGTCCAGAAATTCGTGAAGCTTTTCAAAAGTTTGCGGGTCTTTCTAGTGGTTCAGAAAACTTCTCAGAATTTCATGAAACTTGCTAGAAACATCATAGAAGTTCAGGGACATGTAGGAGTTCGAGGAAGCAAGGTGTTAGAAGAGCACTACAAATGTTGCTTTATTTGAGAAGATTTGGGGAAGAAGTCAGGAAGCAAGAAGAACGAAAGTTGAATAAAAGTCATCCGAATTTTGTCGGTGTTCCGATCAAAAGTGGTCGCTGTTGAGGTTGATGCGGTACATGATAAGATGCTGGGACCAAAGCTGAATTTTATTTTCACGTCTACAGCAATGAGCGAGTCGTTTTCCAAATCGAATCTCCTTGGCTTCGTTTCTTTTTGACGATTTGACGGGACTTGTAGCGCCGCTATGGAGAAAATGGTTAAGCTCGAGTGTCTGGCAGTCAAAGCTTAAGCGTTAATTGAAATATAATCTTCTACTAGCGCTTAATGTAGAAATTGGTTTTGCCACTAAACCGGCAATTAAGCGACAGAATTTGTTAAAATTTCCGACAAAAATGTGTTGGCATACCGCAACGACTTATGAACCTCCATTAACATTCCCTTTAACGCGTTACGTCATCTGCATTTTTATTGTTGTTATAACTCACTCCACGGACATAGCTAAAAAGTGTCTGGATCTGTGACTGAAACCGTTCGTAGATAAAGAATATCTGAGCGCTGCAGTTACTCACAAAGTAAAAGAAGAATTTGGGCAGCTGTGCTCATTACCGTCTGACGTTGCTTGCCGGATTCCAGAGAAAAGAACTTCGTTTGGACAAATTTTGGCTAGAACTGATTGGTCATTCTAAGAAGGAGCTGCCAAATTTAACAAAATTTGTAAAAACTTAGCTCATCCTGTCGCACAAAAATGCAATATATAAAGCTAAGTGTTTTCGATAGTAATATGAAACATCAAAGCAGATTATGCAATACGCAAGAGGCTAATTTTTGAAAAAAAAACTCTCCAATCTTCAATCTTCAAAAATATCTATTAATCCAATATATATCAACTCGTCTTCCAGTATGGAAAATAATGCAAAAATGCGGGAATTTTTAATTTTAAAGATTGTGTGGCTACCCTGAAGCTGCCTCTTCAGCTGAGAGATGCTACAGTGGTACAATAAAGTAAATTCCGCCCATAAGGACAATAATCCACCCAACAGCCCGCAATTCCCCCAAATCCAAAAGTATTGGGCAATTTTTAAGTAGAAGTTAAAGAAAACTGGGAAGACAACTCAACGGCCAATCAAGTCTGCGGCAGATGATGGTGAGAATTTCAAACGAGGTCCGCGAGTTCTGAATACCGGTGGAGTAATTTTGCAATTTGTTCTATCAAAGTACAATAAAATATCTTCATTTTGACTACACTACATTTCAGCTACGGCGAATCAATCCCGAGAAACACCTGTTTCATCGTGTCCGGACTCAGAGTGGACTAGATTTAGAGTCACAACAAATAAAGAACTAGAAAAAAAGATAATTTCTTAAAGGAACACATCAAATTATGGTATTTATTCTCAAATTTATGCTTGATAAACCAAATTGAAACCAGCATTAAAAAGTTATCAAGAAATATTATGACCAGATGAAAACCTTTTTTAAAAAGCTGGAAAAAATATTGAGTTTATGCTTTTTGTTCTATGTAAATTAATTTGTAACAATGATTTGTTTCAAACGTTTAGCCTAAATTAACTTTAATTTAATTTATTGAATGCTACGTTTTTGCTTTACAAAAAAGTAGAGAACCTCTTATACCAAAGCTAGATAGTACAAAACTGGTTACAAATAAACCATCCCACTTCGCACAATGAGAGGGGCTCGTACTTGGTCGTCATATCACTTTTCTCGCATATCGTGCCTCCTCCCGTCAAGCAAAACTGCACATTCGCCTAACGTCACAATCATCTCTCTCGTTGGCGCGTGAAAGCAAATTTTATAAATAAACCTTGCCAGATAATTAAATTATAACGAATAGCCTCCGCTGTTGGCGGAGAAAGGTTGCTTCCACTTAGTTTGCATCTTTAAACTGTTGTTTGAAATTTTGGAGAAACTGTGCGAATCTAGTCTTTCGGAAGGAAGAAATTTTCTGGACGGAAATAGTTATACCTATCGTTGAAAGCTTCAGAATTTAAAAATATCAGTTACATAAAGGGTGTTCCGATCAAAATTTGGGGTTCCACTCGAAGCAGTGGGCAACTCTTTTTGTCGTCGCTGTGGCCTCCGACTGTCGATTTCCCCCTAATCCAGCTTTACTGGCTGTCGACAAACGTTCGCCCAACACTTTTAATACGTTGGTAACAGTTGATTTAGCCACATTCAACAATTTCGCCAACTTGGCGTGAGAGTAGTTAGGATTTTCGCCATGCACGTACAAAATTTTGATGCGTTGCTTTTCTTCCTTCGACGACATTTTGATCACTGAAGTGCTAATGTCAAAATCAAAATAGAGGCATTATGATACGCGCACACATCTTCAAAATGAAGGGTGTGCAAAATTTTTTAAAGAAAGGAAATGTGTCAAATTTAAATCGACCAAATTTTGACGAAACACCCTTTATTAAATCACATTCTTAAAATTGTGCGCAAGTTATCAACTTCAGAAATACGTCTAGCCTTCTACATGATTATGACATCACTCTTTTAGCCATTCCCAGATACGTTGCCTCTACAGGGTGAGTGGAAACTCCTGTCAGTGTATGGTCATATAAATGAGAAGCTTGCATGAATTTTAATTTTGATTGTATTTCCCGTTTGGTATATATGTATGATTTATCTTAAATTAGTTCAGTCCAAATATTTCCCCCTTTTTGTTGTTGGATAGCACGCACGATATCTTGAGGTATGTCATTCCATATTTTCAGCGAACGTTTCTTAAAAATTTACACGATTAGTCCTTTGATATTCCCTAGTTTGCCCTGCATGTTATCTCATGCATAGATGCATGGATAAACATCCCCAAATCATCATCCTTGAAACATTATGCAACCTTTGAACAGCTAGTTTATCACCAGGAATATCAGAAAGATGTGGTGCATACACCCATTTTGCTGATTGTGCTTCCGACATCTCTCGGACTGTTGCCTCAATCTTCCTGTTGTCAGTGAAACCATACACCCGTTGATTCTTGTATGGATCCAGTCCAAGGTAATCTTTCGAAATACTGCTGATCGCTGACTGCGATATTCCTAGCTTTTTGGCTATCTTTTGGCCAGCCTACCAGGATTCCGCCAAATTCGTTCTCTCACTCGTGTGATGGCTTCCGGACATGTGATAGTGCGTTTACGGCCAGGTCTGGGAGGTATTATCCAAGAACCGGATTCTTTGTATCGTTTGATGGTGCGAAAGATAAATGTTTCGTTTATTCAGAGTGATTTCAATTTCTTAAAAACAGTACATGATCTCAAATCTGTCAAGAACAGACTTATCACGAGCTCCTTTTTCGCGCCCATGATCAAAATAAGCTTTAAACGAATAAAAATTCAAAACAAACTTACAAGCCGTCCCGAGCAAGAGAAAATAAAATATGAATACTTGATTTTGATCTTGTTAACTGCCCGAGCAGGAGACAACAGTATATGAATACCTAATTTTAATCTTGATAACTGGCCTTGGTATTAAGGGGGGATATACAGTTAGAAAGAGAAAAAAAACTCATTTTTGAAAAAATAATTTCAAGGGAAGTATTTACTCCGATCAATCGAAACTTTTTTCAATTATAAGTGTATCCATGTAGTACAAAAATATTGTTTTCAAATTTTTTTCAACAACAAGGTTGCAGCCGTTGAGTGCGTTAAACGAAGTCATTGCATTGTCTTGTGCCGGCTCTCCTGGTCGCGAGTTTCGATCTGAAGCCTGCTGCCAAATCAAAAAAATTACATTAAATACATTCACATTTAGTAGATGAGTTGAAAAAAAAGAAGTAAAAAGAAAAAATTGCCCCTTTTGGCCGTAACATTTTTGAAAAAAATTCTCATTTTTCGAATATTTTATCATTCTTCCATAAATTTAATAACAAAATATAAAGAATGATTTTAATTCATATACAAGGTAATACGATAATAAAGAAATCCTATAAGTTTGAGTTTAATCCGAATAATTGGTTTTCGGAATTATCACCTGGCGTAAACTCCCAAAAATGCTGTTTTGAGAAAAACACCTGGAAAAGTTTAATTATAGGTCAACGCGCCATGAAAGGCGTCCTCGAAAAACGATTAAACGAAACGCTTGGGTTCAATTTCGAAAATTTCAATTCGGTTTCAGGAGCGTGTTCTACGGAAAATTACTAACTTTTTATGCAAAAAATGATTTTTTGGTAATTAACTGTATATCTCCCCCTTAAAGAGCTCAGATTAAAATGTAAACTACCTAAGGATTGCAAGTAAATGTCTCTCGAATTTAGGCAAACTTGTTATTTTGATACCTGGGAATGCCTGAGAGGTATTATTTTGGTATTCTTTACCTAAATTTGTGTATGTATGTATGTGTGTATAGCTTGCATCAACGTGGCGTGGTGTCTTCCTGCATGCGGTTCCACTTAACAGAAAGATCGTGCTTTGTTACCGTTCTGGATTCAACAAACTGCTGTATGGAAGGGCCATTTCAGTGCCGCATTGGGCTTGAGTCCGTAAGCAGAGACACTCCTTCCAGCAATATGATCCAATAATCTCCTTCCAGCAATATGATCCAATAAAACGAATAACAAAATACGCAATTCAATTAAGCTTTCCAATAGATGGTTTATCTGAGAAAGAAGGCGTCAAATTCATGTACAGTGCATGAGGGGAATGTACCAAATCAGAAGCATTGATGGAGGCAACATCCCTCTCTTGACTCAGCTGGCCATCCACTCCATTGTCCAGTTGCAAACTTCAACGATGCCCACTGATGCACCCTCCCACCCCAGTCATTTAAATGTTTAAAAATCAATGAAATATAATACGGTAGAGTACATCATATCAAATATGTAGTTCATGCCTTAATGAAATATAAGCATAGTAGCAAAGTGTATGTGGATTTGATACGAGGCATGCTGTAGCCTGTTCTGGATAGTGTAGTTGGAAATCGTGTACCTTGCGTGTCTCAATTTCCTTTCTGACGGTTCTGAGGAGCACAAGACATTACAACGAGTTGCTGTCAGAAGCTTCAAACACTGTGGTACAATCAGAAGGCAATCTGTGTTAATAGTTACTATCCAGGTTGCTGGTCGCCGCTGTCGCATCAAAATGTTTCAAAAATGCAAACTCTTCATCAGTCGTAGCTGTGAAGAATAATAATAAAGCAACAAGTAAACCTAATCGAAATTTCAGTAATCAAATACGAATAAGCCTGAAGCCGCGAGATTCCGCTGGAGCCTCGTCTTTGAAGCTTGCTCATATCCATCTAAATAGAAGGAAGCATTAAGAAGGAGATCAAGCGATAATTGGGACGTACAAGTATATGGGTTGTCTGAAGTGAATTTGAGTACAATAATATTAACAAACCTTCAAATGACAACCACAGTAATGTTTAAGTATTGCGCCGCCAGGCATGAGTCAGGGTGAGCTCATATTTCGTAGAATAGCCTATTTGCGTAGCTAAAAATTAAAAATTAATTCAGTAATAAGTGCAAAAGTGTAACGCAGATTCAGTTGCAGCTTCTTGCAGTAAATGCGCCACAGACACTCCCTAATCGCCAGAGTGGTAAGAGAAAAAAGGATAGAAATATCGTTGAAACACTTGCAATGAGCATATTAAGGAAATATATATCTAAATTTTCGATGTGTGCTGCTCCGTTTCCTAACGCATTGCAACAACGGTTTGTAGTGGATCTCATAAAAGTGTCTACAGCGTGACTTCAGTTGATAAAGACCAATTTACCAAATGCAATAATATACTGTTAAAACACTGATGGGAAATTCAGTGTAAATTCTTCTGTTAAATAATCATATGAGCATGATGAGTTCACCGACAGAAAGATCTGTAAATCGGTAGCTTCAGCTAGTACTAAATGATATTAGCTAAAAACCCGGGAACTCAGCAACAATCTAGCAACAACATGGTTTCCATGCAGCGTAAAGTTAGGTGAGCTGGAAGCTTTATAAATACGCTCAAATGCCGAAGCTTGAAGATACACCCCAAAAGAATGCGGTTAAAACACCACACTACATCAAAATCAACCGAATACGCAATTTTTCACTTACCTTTGTCTGCCGGCTTTGTCCCGCATCATCGTGGGTCAGGTGTGATCCACCCTATTATGCAATCACTCGCGCCACCGAACAATAGCCATGACGAAACAATAGCTAACTGCTATACCCGATATCAAAAATAGTGCGCAACAATGTATCGACACAACAACCGTTCACAGCCGTTTTTCAGAAAGCTAAACTGTTTCTTTTTACCCAAGTTGGTATTCAAGGCTAAGATTGTGGGAACAATTTTGTTGTGTTATCCTCACGGTATTTACCTCTTTCGCGTCTGAGCTCCTAAATACCAAGGCTCTGTTATCCAAGTTATTCTGGTCCTGCTCGGGTGGTCTTGGTACTGATGAGCGTACCCGTGCAGGAGAAACAATAACACATGAATACCTAGTTTTGACTTTGATAAATGGCCTTGGTATACAAAGAGCTCAGATTAAGAGTGTAAAATACCTAAACAAAATACCAAAG
This sequence comes from Aedes japonicus, assembly GCA_034211315.2. Lineage (NCBI taxonomy): Eukaryota > Metazoa > Arthropoda > Insecta > Diptera > Culicidae > Aedes > Aedes japonicus. Next base: position 55,262 of record JASCZW010005560.1, read on the forward strand.
AATTGCAAGCAAAATTCTCTCGAATAACAAAACTTGTTATTTTGGATACCTGGGAATACCTGAGAGGTACTATTTTGGTATTGTGTTACCTCACTTTGGTATTCGAATAACATTGTGGGAACAATTTTATGGTATTATCTAAGGTATTTTGCCTCTTAATCTGAGCTCCTACAATACCAAAAGCCCGCTCCAGGTAGCATAAGAGTTAAAATAGCAAAGCAAAATATTTAAAAATTAAAAAGCAAAATATCCTCTCGAATAACAAAACTTGTTATTTGGGATACCTGGGATAGATACCTGAGAGGAACTATTTTGGTATTATATAACCTCAATCCACCAAACCACCAAACCTATCCAAAGTTAAACATGTTTAAAAAAACACTGACATGAATTAACACTCACCCTGTACATCCCCAAAACTCGAATAAAAACACCTATAATGCACAGTACAATCAAATTAGTATTTGTACACTATTTTTGCAAGAGCTCTATTGAATTAATTTTCTTTGTAAATAACTGATAAGACATGTTTTTTTTTTCTCAATTTCCTATCAATTTTTTTTGCGTTCTTTCAGAATTTTCATGAGACTCTCGACAGAAATTCTAGGTTTTTTCTATTGATTTAGTCAAACATACTTGACATTTCTAGGCACTTTTTTCATTAGGGCGACTCTCACATTGAGATACTCTATTTGATTACCTTCTCTTTCATTCATATTTCAATCACCTTTACGTTTTTCATTCTATTATTTGTAGAATATGCTAGCCAGCACTGTTGTGTTTCGATCTGTACTTAAGAATCCCTCGTAAGTTTTATAATGGCGCTGTAATGAATGAAAGAGAGCGAGACAGGAGAGAATCTCTCATTGTTAGATTCGCCCTTTTGAAAAAAAATTCCAAGATTTCATCAATCATTCCCGAACGCTCCATATTTCAACAATTTCATTTCATTTCGCACCCATTTTTTTAAAATTTGAAATGACCCTGGTATAGAAAAGAAAAACGTAGTCCTAATCTAAAAAACTACAATTAAAAAAAAATTCATCTCCCAGGATAACTAAGAACCGAAATTTTTTTCTTGAATTTCATGTTTCTATCCGATGACTAAATTTGTCACATCAACTCCGTAAATTACTTCCAAGCCCTTAACCTTAATAAGTAAGTAAAATGAAGAAAAAAAACGTATAGTGATTTACACGTGCAATGCTTCGAACGAATCCCCAAAGACGAAACATAGCGTAGTGAGTGCAGGCAACCCTGATGCGAAGAGCTCGAAAGGGAAGCAAAATTAAGAAATCAATTCTTCAACCGTCGCGCATCGCAGCCACACGCCTTTCCGCACGGTGAACACTATTTTGCCACTTTTTGGTCCAGCTGCAGTTTTTTCTTCTTCTTCTTCTTCTTCTTCTGCGAGTGCAGTGCCACTTGCTGGTAATTTCGCCAAAACGAAAACATTCGGTAGCCTTCGGGATGGATCTGGTGCGTAAGTGAGTGTTGCTGGTGCTAATAGCCGTGTAGTACTCGAAATTCCAATTACAAGTACGGGGTCGCGAAAGCTTATTCAAGTTGCGAACCGCCAGACGAAACAATTGACGCGGAAATTCCAAATGAACGATGAAGTATTAATAAGCGCATGAGGCCGCGTGAAGAGGGGACGCAAACAGTGCGGAGAGTGAACAAAATAAATCATTGTTTATATAAATAATTCACACGATGCTTCCTCTGTATTTCTTGCGCACCAAGATCTTGGGCTTGTGAAAGGAAAAAAAAAAACAAACCGCGAACGGACAGGTGAATAGCCGAATTAGATGGCAAAAGGCGCGGCGCTATGCAGTGCGTATCGAGAGATTTGTTTAATATTGTTACATGATCCAACCACTACTACTATGCACGTGGACCGGCGCTATGGGGTTGAGGCCTTTCACAAAGTTGTGAATTACGTCGTCGTAGCATCGAAATGAGTACAAAAGATGACAGTCGACCGTTTCGCTTTGGTATGACAACCGAAGCGTAGGTACGTACATTCTGATTCAAGCGAAATTGATACCTAAATGCTTTATATACGAACAATTCCCAAAAGAAAAATCAGGATTCACAATGATGTCTATGTAAAAGGTCTGACTCGAAGTTGAGCCAGGCAACTCCAACTAGGAAGAAGTCTGTGTGTTCCTTCGAGAAATGATAACAAACCGCTCTGAGTGATCCTGTTCGACTTCAATGTTCAATTTTTACGACGTCGCGTTTTCTAAATTTTCTAACAATCACCGCTTTGTAACTTCAACTTCGATAATGCTAATTCTTTTCTTAGTGTATTGCAATCGCAATCAACCTTATTGATCCCAATCATGATTCAGGCTCGATCATTTCATTTCCACCATTGCCACCAACAGACTATCCTCGTTGTTTGTGTTTGTCCACTGATTAATTTATCGACCTGTTACTATAAAAACAGTAGTTAGGATCAGATTTAAATTTTTGATAAATTGAGCCATTATTCACGAACTTGATTTTTGCAGGAAAATACTTCCGATGGTTCGATTGTCCGATGATCTTCGGAAGTTTCTGCGAAAGCGAAATCGCACAGCTTAATAAACCTACCTGTTCAGCGAGCATGTGTGTTTGTGTGTTGTGTATATGCGAAGCCTGAAAATGGAAACGTGCGTCTTCATAAAATCAATGACCTACTAATAAGCAGTGGGTTGAGGCGAACAAAATGAAAAAAAAAAGATCCAAAATATAACAGACATGCCGGGTTTGTAGCGTAGAGATCTGCTCAACGAAATGCCCGTGATCATCTGTCGGTGGGGAAAATGATCGATGCAGCAGATACAGAGTACATATTCCAAGAATTGATGGAGAGCAATTCCCAGAGTTATGACCAGTCATATTTTTTTTTTTTGCATAATTAGTCGAATGACTTGTGTTTTGTTTTAAGATTTTACCATTTCCGGATGTTAAACCATCCGCTGGGTCTTGAAGAATCTTAGTGATGAATTAGCTTGTTGCTTGATCAGTTGCAGTAAAACTCTTCCTTTTTGACCTATATTTGTTTATTTTCTTAATCCTTTTTAATTACTAATCTACGTATGCATTCAGAGCTCCTCAATATGTTGAAATATTGCTACTAGTAATGGAATCGACCACTTGGAAAGTTTTTATTCTCATTGGTCTTGCTAAGATTATTTTTGTTTTCAAAGACATCATATCACTACGACCTTTTCAAATATCCTATCTCTATTGAAGTTTGTTCATTAGTGGTTGGTATTTACTATCTTTTATCGTACTTTTAGTTATTCTTGCTTGAGACATTGTATATCGATTGGTCTATCCCTAAATATTTACGATACTATTGCATATTTCCGCAAAGCGTTCGTTGGTACATTTTAAGTAAATCTGTAGTTTTTTTTCAATTGGTCACTAGAAGTTCAGGAGAGAACTTCTCTGAAGTTCATGAAAAGACTTTCCGGAAGATCTGGTAGAAACTTTCCAAAAGTTAAAAGAGAACTTCCCAGAAGTGCTAGAGGAATGAGAATATTTCAGAATTTTAGAATCTTTCGAGGTTCAGGAAGAAACCTCTCCAAAGAACAGAAAAAACTTTCCTGAAGAATTGAGGGTACTTCCTAATAGTTCGAGCAAGAATTGCTCAGAAATTCAGGAACAAACTTCCCCGAAGTTCTGGAGAGAACTTCCTAAAATTTTAGAAAAAGACTTCTCAGAAGTTCAGGAAGAAGTTGAAACAAATTTGAGGAAATGTCTTAAAAATTCTGGAGAGGATTTTCCATAAGTTACGGTAAAATTTTCCTCGGAGTACAGAATGGGATTTATCAAAATTTGAGAAAGAATAAGCTCAAGAAAAAACTTCTCCAAAATTCAGGAAGAAACTACCTATCCATTAAAAATAAACATTAAAGAATATCTCAAAAATCTCAGAAAAGATCTTCTCTGAAGTTCAGGAGAGGACTTTCCAAAAGTTCCGAAGGAAATTTCTCAAAAGTTTAGTTGAAATTACCTAGAAGTTCAGGAATTTCGAGAAATTTCGAGATGTTCAGGTAGATACTTATGTGAGGCACAGGAAAAAACAACACGAGGGGATATTTCCTAGTAGTTCAAGCAGCAAAGTTCTCAAAAATTCACGAAAAAAAGTCCCTGAAGCTCAGCAGCAACTTCCAACAAATTTAAAAAGATTTTCCAAGAAATTTCAGAGAAGCTTTACCCAAGCTTTGGAGAATCTGCTAGGGGTCGTAATTTCAGGAACAGTCTATAGTGGCCGAATTTGTATCTGCCATGTTCCGTGAATACAGAATAATCTTGTAAGTTGGCAGTCCAGCCCGTTTCTTGCTCCCTTAGATTGTTGTGTGTTACAATGTTACTAAATTGTTTCCGACATCTCTGATGGAAAAGTGAGGATTTATACACATAGAAATTTTCACAGTATTCGCTAACTTTTATCGAAATCTGAACATCTGAACTGCGGTAAATCGTTTCATTTCAGTCCAGTTGCTTTTTCTGTACAGGGTAGGCCGAAATAAGTGACGCATGAAACAAAGACTGTATCTCCCATGAAACGACAAATAATTTAAATATTTCTTTGGTATTCTGTTTCTTATATTTTATCGTTAATGTGTACAGATTTACATTTCGATTCTATCGCCATCAGCTTTAATTATTGCCCTTAGTCTCTTCGGAAAAGTATTACACGCGGCACGCACCTGATTTTCGGGGATTTCATCCCATATCTTCTGTATGGTAGCTTTGAATGTTTCAATACTAATTAGTTGAAGATCTCGAGAGTGAGCTTCCATGATTCCCCTGGAAAATTCTTGGTGCACCATGCTTGGGTAATCTGTGCTCCATGGGACGGCACAGAATTCTGTTGAAACACTCATTTGCGGTTACCGAATATTGTTGAAGTATGCTTCTTCAAATGCTTTTCCAGGACCTCTTTTACGTAGTATGCAGCGTTGCTTCTTACTCCCTTATCAATGAAAACCAGTGATATACGACCTTCCGCCAATCCAACTGAAGTATGATTTTGGATGCGTTGAACTGCGCGAGTTGAAGAAAGGATATCCTGAATATTCGCTGCATAGACCCTGTCATTTTGAGCGTTGAAACTTTGCTGCAATACAAAATTTTTCTCATCCGAAAACACAATCATGCAATCACCGTACCGACGAAGTTATTCGCGACAACAAATGACTCTGTTCTTCTTGTTGGCTTCTGAAAGTCCATGATTTTTTCTTTTCTTGTACGGCATCAATCTCAAATCCTCTTTGAGAACTGATCTGATGGTTTTTCTGGAGACGTCCATATCCTAAGCTATATGAAGAACTACAAGGATTTTGGCGAATTCGCTCACACACCGCCTTTACAAGCCGTTAGGTACGTACACTGCGAGGACGACCTGGTTTTTTCTTTGGATCGATGGTTCCCTCGTCGTCCATCTTCTCAACGTTCGGTCGATTAATGTGCGGCATATTCCTTCCTTCCGGGTCTCAGCCAGTATCTGGTTGGGACCCGTTCCCGCCAAATGCAACAGATAAATCCGTTGTCTTTCGAAATCCATATTTTTCTTAGACAGTTCCTGTCGACGGAATCTAGCGAACACCAGTTTGTTTACATATTAATCAGTCCCTTTTTAATATGCTAGCAACCAGTTGGCTCTTGCGATGGATAGAATAATTACACAATAAAACAAAATACTGCGTCACTTATTTGGGCCTACCCTGTAATTCTCAGATGGTTTTCTACTACGATTATAGATTTGCTTGAACAAGCGACAAGCTTGAACGTGTTTTGAAATACGTGTTGAACAAAACTACCTCTAAAATTAAGGTCAACATTTTACCGAGCTGTTCAGGTTTCGTTAAAAATCACCAAAATTGGAGTTAATTTCTATGTGGGTATGTTTGGAACCGCTGGCTATTATTCTTCCGGCCACTGTATGATTTACCAAAATAACGCTTGTCACTGTCGGGTTGACCACTTCAAGCAATTTTTCCTAGTCGGTGTGGATATAATTTGGATTTTACCTCTATCGACATCATTTTGTAAACTGATTTACACTTTACCCTGAGAGGCCTCGGATAGCGTAGTCGGTAAACGTACTGTCGCCAGAGGCGGCGGGTCTTGATTCCCGACCGATCTAGGAGTGTTTCGGGTTGGCCAGATTCTTGACTACCCTGGGCAAAGAGTATAATTGTGCTTGGCACACAATACATAAATTCATACATTGGTGTTGGCAACGCAGGCTCTCAATTAATAACTGTGGAAGTTATTATTGTTTTTTGCGTAAATGATTTTCGTCTGGTGAATCCAGAGTATCATACTAACAGTAAAGCATTGAACTGTTGTAATGTAATTTGTAACACAGGAAAAAAAAACAACTGCTGCATGAAATTTCCCCTCGTTCAGTTACAAACCAAAGCCAGCGCAAGCAACGAAATTGTTTGCAATCTTTCATACAACAGACCTTATTTATGTGATATCTGACTTAAATTTACATGAAATGCCTATGAATTTATACCAAATATAACATTGCATATGTCCTCCCTTAGCTCAATCGATAAAGGCGCGGCTACAAAGCAACACCATGCTGGAGGTGGCTTGGTTCGATTCCCGGTCTGGTCTAGGAATTTTTCGTTAAGATTTGCTTTGCTTTAATGCACGGCCAGCCATTTCAACTCATTTTTGAGTCGTTTTTGACTCACTGTCGTCATTAGTGAAGTCACTCAAATTTGAGGAAATGCAACTAGTATTGACAAGTTTTCAATTTGTCGACTTGTCTGTCCCAGTTACATTTACTCAAATTTGAGTGACTCCACTAATGACGAAAGTGAGTCAAAAACGACTCAAAACTGAGTTGAAATGGCTGGCCGTGTGTGTGCTGAACAATTCTCGGGTGTTTTTTCATTAGGGCGAATCTAAAATTGAGAGATTCTCTCCGGTCTCGCGCAATTATAAAACTTTCGGGGGATCCTTCAGTACAGATCGAAACACATCAGTGCTGGCTATCAGTGTATGCTACATCAGTGTATACTACTCTACAAAAATTAGAATGAAAAACGTAAAGGTGATTGGAATATGAATGAAAGAGAAAAAAAATCAATGTTAGATTCGCCCTAATGAAAAGTAAGAGTAAGTTCCACAATAGACGAATCTAGTTCCACTGTGTTGGTGCTAGTATCTACACTAAAGAATCTAGAACCCATTTTATTTTAGAATTCCAACCTTATTCAAACTAAAAATGTTGTCGAATTCTTTTGTTAATTTTTTAATTGAATAATAAATACATGTCAAATCTCATTGAGTGGTGAATCAAACATCTCGATTATAGTTGATTTATTGAATAAGTAAATCTTGTAATCTTGTACTTTACGTGATCAGATCATACATTCAAATCGATTAGACTGAAAACAAGTTCTGAAGTATTTTTGACGTCATGAAATCAAAAGAGCTGGTGAAAATAATTGATTTATTCCGCTCTTTACAATGAGCTGAATTGCAAATTTCTAGTGTGCACTAGAAAACTCAGAAAACTACTTGTTGCTTCAAAACTGTGTAAAGATATTAAATCTGATATTTCGGTAGTTAAGAAATAATTCCAAACCAAACGCATTAGGAAGGCAAACGTCTTATTGCGAGAAAGAACTCTTCCTTCAAATCCCATATAACTATGGTGATAAATTGAATATGTTCTTTTCCTAGCCTCATAACCTTGGCCATCGTTGAAGTACTTGCCCGTATGGTTGTTTAGTGCCATAGTGAAGAGGTCTGACCAACTTAAGCCCCATCGTATTATAATTAGCGTCAGCACACATGATATTAAGCATGACAGATGATCCAAAATGGTGCGCATGCCTAAACCGACTGTAATTGTACACTTCCATGTGTTCGAGCGGAATCTGACGAGACACGGAAAACGCCGCCAAATTCGCCGTGGGTGCAGCCGAGATGAATTATGTGGCTTACTGCCACAGAAAACCCGGATAATGGAACGACAGAGGCGTTTGAAACAATAGTGCTCTATAAATATCGCCCGCCATTAGCGAGGATTGTCTTACTTTTTCTCCCCCCGTGTTTTCTTTTGACAGTTAGAAATAAGACAAAAACGCGGTAATTGATCTCATGTTCCGACTCTTGGTTTTGGCTCCTGGATGATGTCGTAATTCCTGCATCAGCCGTATGACGTCCTACCGTCAGTATGGCTTTTAACAAATGCCATTCCGAAAATAGTTTCAAGTTCAGCAAACAAACTTCGGCCACTTATGGCCATAAATCGTTAATTTGTTCATTTGTACATTGAATTTCGTTGCCCACAAAGCATTAGGCAGGTGTTGAGTAATTTTCGGTTTCCTTCGGAGCACTCGCGCTCACTGCTGATTGAAACCATCGGCGATTGAAGCCTTAATGGAGTAACGTTTCTAAATCGCTTTAAAATAAGTTTAATAGGGAGTTGAAATTTTCTTCGATTTTGTTTTTGGGGTGTATTCTCCTGTGCTGGCACCAATTACTACACTAGTCTACCCCGGTGCTCCGTTGCTGGCTGTCTGGTGGCATTGGATGGTACATAGTTTAAATAGCCAAGGAAAGTAGATTACCGTTCGGCAGCGAAACTATTTCCAGTCGGTCGGTCAGACCCAACACAGTTTTCGGAACAAACGCAACGTTATTTAGTGGCCTGGTTATTTTGGCGCGAACGATGCTCGAACCGAAAAATATGGATCTTCAATTGCTCTGCTTGGTTCAATTAATTGCTTTCGCTGGTGCTCTTCAAGTAGGTCATTGGCTCTATAGGCGGTGTATGTATGATCAAAACATCGGTTACTATCAACAGTCTGAATCCGATAACACGGAATTTTTGCACGTGGTCGATGTTAAAAATAACACGGATTATAAGAAGTATCCGGTTCATATGTACATCTAATTAATGCTGCAGCTATTAGATAATCACTTTGGCAGTTTCAGATGCCGACAGCAAAAGATACTCAGCCAGAACCTAGAGAAAACTTGGGCCAAGAGCCGACCAAAGCTTATGCCACCCCCCTCGACGCCAAATATACTCCATATGAATGTGAAACGTAACCGTTCATTCAAGAATCGCACAAAGAGACTCAATCCAAGACTCAACCTACGCTGTTAGGTAGTGCATGACCACCGAACGGCCAACCAACCGACCTGCATGATGCTCCTCTACAGCAGTTTACGTACCGGGGAAAAAAGATGGCTGAGGATTTTGTTGTTTACACAACATCCCATATTTTATTATTGCACCTTCACACAAAGGAACCGAACGAGAGACAGTCCTGAGGGGGTGTCCAACATTGTGACGACTGAGACTACGACGATGATGGCGTACGGTTATTTCGGGAACGGACCTAAATTTAGCTCATCGAAAACAGCGGAACCCCACCAGAGCGTTACAACGACGCCCCCGGTGTTAGTTGCACGAACAGTTCAAAATTGTAGCCTGGACAGATACGGGCAAAAGCATGTTTGTATAAACAAATTGGCAATCCTGCCAAAGTGAGCCGACGATGTCGTAAACAATGCCACGTTTTCCTAGTCAAATTAACAGCAATCCGGCTCTAGACTTGCATTTCCGCTTTTCGTGTCACTTTGGCTCCACAGCGACTCCCAACTCAATGCCTGGTGTCTTTGCAAGAAACCCACGCTTCTGTTCGAGCGTTTCGACGCTAAACCGGGAATCCCATTCGTGCTGTGTGCATTTTAGACTCTGTGTAGAACTACAACTACAGTTACGAGTCAAGTCCACCGTGTCCAACAACCAAGGTTATTTTTAGACCCTTACGAGTCACCTACCCCGCGGTCAAGTTCCGAACGAGGTACAGGAAAAAAAAGAAGTTTTCAAGGTGCTAATTTTAAATTTCGAAAACAAAAACACTCGGCATCCACGTTATGGGCCCGGCAAACAGTCTTTGGTCGTCGTCAACGATCGTTTCGGCGGAGAAATGTGCGGGGAAATTTAGTGTGAAAACATTCATTCATTCACTAAATACGGACACGCTTTGGGTGAGGCGCGCGCTCCTCTTTACTAACGACGAAGACGAGGACGTCGTTTTCGGTTATAGTTAGCTGGCTGAGCTGTCACGACCGGCATCATCGTGGTTGATGTGTGGGTGCCAAACGTGTAGGGGGTCCCGCGTTTGCTGCACCTAAACAAACTACCGACAAGGAAATCACTCTTGAGATGCTTTTCTTTGAAGGAGTGGATTTATGCGAGAACTATGCGAATGACGCAAGAGGAAGAGAAACGGTTGAATCATCTGGACAACCGGATATAGGCTTTCTTATACAGAGACATTCTCTTGGAACTTTGATCTTCTGACGCATCCTGGTGGATTACTATTTGTAGAATTTTTAGTAGACACCAGAAATGTTGTGTTCAAATTAATTGTGTTCAAGTTAATTTTTTAACAAAATCAATTTATTGTTCGCCCTTAACATAGTGTTCATGATCCATTTCTACAGTAATTAATAAGAAGTCAGCACCATTTCCGCATAAGTATTATAATGTGGCATGTACAATTATGCTCTATGGCCGGCAAATGGATGGGTTTCCCTTCACGAAAAAATCCCAAACACCTGCAACTTTGTAGATGTGCCTTAAACAACGAAATGCGAATATTAAATTAAATTGAACGAATTAAACACCGCTGGATGGCGGCATTGCTAAACAGATTAATAAAGGGTGTTCCGATTAAAATTTGGTCAAACAGTCATATGCGTGAGTCGATCAAAGTTTTTATTAATAATTCAAATTCTTTTTCTTTTTCAAGTTCAGCTAATACAGAATACAGGAGAAATATTCAGCTAAGCTTCCTTTTGACCGAATGTGAAATGCCGGGTCTTTCGTTTAACACCTGCCATACAATTTTGTACAGTCTCCTTGTCCACTTTATTCGCGCTAAACGCCAGTTTGCCTTGAACTGTTTCTGGCTCACAACAGCTTTTTGAGACTTGTTAAGGTTCCGTTTGACGATGGCCCATTATTGTTCGATTGGGTGGAGCCCTGCGGTATTGGGACGGTTCTTGCCCTTGGGCACCACTTGAACGTTGTTGGCAGCATAAAATATCATGGCCTTTTTTCCGTGAAGGCAAGATGCCAAATCCGGCGAAAATAGAACGGAACAAATGTGTCGCTTCGAAAAGGTAATAGACTTTTTTGTAGGCACTCGCTCAGATAAGGAGTGTATCGAATATAAGCTACCCACATACATTTTCGTTGTACGCATGTATTTGTTATGGTTTTTTATGCTCTGAACACTGCATGCTGTGCGTTTGACTGTCAGCTTTCTTTTGTTTACTTGTTTGTGCGGTTCAAATGCTGCGTTTTCAAAATGTCGCGTATTGAAAAGGAAGTGAAAATTAAGGTTCGGGACATATGGCTAAGTGAGAAGGGTATTACTATGCGAAAATTGGCGAAGTGGTTTGGAATCCATCATGCGAGTGTTAAAACCATCATTAATAAGTTTGGGGAACACTATTCTTTGGATGAGCTACCAGGAAGAGGCAGAAAACCCGGTTCTTCCAACCCGAAACTGGAGCAGAAAGTGGTATCTCTAATCATGAAGAACAAATAAATGTCAATACGTGATTTGGCCAAAAAAGCAGGAACGAGTGTCGGAATGATCCAGCGTATCAAGAGGCGAAATCACCTGAAGACCTACAAGAAGCAGAAAATCTCGAAACAAAGTGCAGAACAGAAGAAGCGAGCAGCAACAAGGGCCCGGAAATTGTATTCGCGTCTTTTGCAGCGTCCGGATGCATGCGTTTTAATGGACGATGAGACCTATGTAAAGGAGGACTCAAAAACCCTTCCAGGTCCACAATACTTTACTGCCGTCGTTGGGGAGGATGTGAGCGATGCGGAAAGGTCGATTCAAGTGGAGAAATTCGGTCGAAAGGTACTGGTATGGCAAGCAATATGTTCCTGTGGTTTGAAGTCAACCATTTTTTACACTACCGGAACTATAAATGCGGAAATCTATCGACCTGAGTGTCTCCAGAAGAGATTGTTGCCTTTATATAAGAAGCATAGTACACCTCCACTGTTTTGGCCGGATTTAGCGTCGGCTCACTATGCCAAAACCACTTTCAATTGGCTTGCGGAAAAGGGTACAGATATCGTTGAGAAAAATATCAATCCACCAAATTGCCCTCAGCTTCGATCCATCGAACGTTACTGGGCAATCGTGAATAGGGTCTTCATAAAGACTGGTAAGGCAGCTGGGAACATGCAGGAGTTCAAAAAAATGTGGGCACAAGCGTCCAAAAAATGCGATGCAACACTTGTCCGGAACTTGATGAAGAGCATTCGATCCAAAGTTCGAAAATTCGTGGAGGAATAACTTAAATTTCATCCGGTCTTCATTATGTTCAAGTTTAACCTCGTACAATAACGGATCAATTTTTTGTATGAATAAAATATCGGTTTTCAACATAATTTGAAAGAAAGTTTGCGGATAGCTTATTTTCGATACACTCCTTAAATTTCCTGGTTAACGGTTCCGGTCGCAATGTAAACGTTGCTCTTCAAGCCACACCAGATTTTTCTTCGCGAACTTGAACAGTTTAATGTACTTGAAATTATCTGAAATTTGTCCCTGTCCGTATAAAATTCCTGTCCAGGAAGCTGTTTAAAGTCTGGCTTGACGTAAGTTTCATCGTCCTGTACCACGCAATCTAACTTCGTCAGCAAGCTTATCGTCCCGATTTGGAGTCACCACCACAGTCCAGCTCGTTTTTTAGCTCTATCCACGGTTGAAGGTGCCACTCCCAGGTTCTTTGTGGCATCTCTGACGGAGAGGTTGGGGTTCCGCTCGAAACAGCGGGCAACTCTTTTTGCCGTCGCTGTGGCCTCCGGCTTTCAATTCACCTCCACCGACGACATTTTGATAACTGAAGTGCTAATCTCAAAATCAAAATAAAGGCATGATGCTACACGCACACATCTTCAAAATGAGGGGTGTGCAAAATTTTTTGATGCACGATGAAAGGAAATGCGTCAAGTTGAAGTCGACCAAATTTTGATCGAAACACCCTTTAATCCCTTGAGGCCTAAGAAGTCGTATATGACCCCAAAAGGAAAATGGCTGCTTAAAACCACAGACTTAATAAAAGTGTACACTGTCTTCGGCAAATTTGTTCTACCCCAATCTATTATTTCTGGGAAATATAAAAACATATGAGTTTAAGGCCTAATTGACGATCTAGACATCCTGAATATGAAGAAGTTTAGGGGAAAAATGCCTTATTAATAGTATAAAGCGTTGTTTTAGCATATGGTAGATATACATACGTATGACTAAACTTTTGGTGATAAACGTTAAATTTTTTTTAATCTTTCTGGGATGTTCTAGGTTAACCGAAATGTACTTGAGCTCAGAGCTTCAGAACAACAGATGTAACAGTAGAGCGTTTCCAGAAGAAATGACCTTAAATTATGGAAAATTATTTTCGATATTTTTTTATTTGAATGAAACTTTGCATACGCGTTTGGCTTAAGAGACTGAGCATTTTCGGCGCTCACATAAATTTTTGTGACTCAAGAGTCAGTTTTAAAAAGGGCTCAAGCATTTTGAATAGAACTTGAATTAATAATTTGTAGCTCGAAAACCTTTGGTTGTACAAAAAAATTTTCTACGAACCAGTTGTGATCCTATGTGTGAAGGTTGTGGAAAAAATATACACTGAGAATTTAAAAAAATCGGAAAAAATTGACAATTAACATGACAATTTAATTTATCTCAACAAAGGTTTTTTTATATACTCTAATTGTTATGATTTTCTATTCTTCGTGCGTGGAGTAAAGGTTTTTTTTTTAACTGTAATAACTTGAAGTTATTACGCAAATTGTAGTGAAGATTCCAGGATGGAGAAAACAAGTTTCTAGAATATTCAGGGAAAAAAGTTTCTAGAACATCTACTTTTAGTGTATTTCTCAAAATTTTTATATTGGCGGGAATAAACGTATTCTGATAATATAATCTGATTTTTGAAGTGTTTAAAAAAATTTCAGCTTCTAATGCTGATCTTTATAAGAGTATCCGTTCTCGAGATATTTCCGATTTAATTTTATCATATTCGAATAATATTTTAAAATACGACCATTTCATAAGTTTTTCTAAATTTGCGTAATAACTTCAAGTTTCTAAAGTCAAAAAATAAAACATCAGAAAATTGTTTTTTGAGATATTTGAATTTTCATGATAATTGTCGATTTTTTTCCGAAAAAAAAAAATATTTTTTTAGTGTATATATTTTTCTCAACCTTCACACATAGGACCACAACTTGTTCTTAGACAGTTTTTTTGTACAACCAAAGGTTTTCGAGCTACAAATTATTAATTGAAGTGCTATTCAAAATGCTTACGCTTGTTGTTCTAGCATTTTTACTTGCTTGTTTTAAAACTGACTCTTGAGTCTAAAAATTTTTTGCGTCAGTGGAAAAAATTACTTTCATGAGTAAAACGTGTGTACATATTTTTAATTAAATCGGAGCTACTCGAAGTTGGTCGGTAGATCATTTCGGCTGAAAACGCTCGGTAGTTTTTCAGGCTATATAAGATTATGATATGTAATCAATCATATTAAATGAATCTTTTGCAAGGTCAACAGTCATTATTTGATGATTTTGTGATGTTCTGGGTCCTCAAAACTCTCTTTGAGTTCAAAACTTAAGATCTACAGTGGGAACTATAACTTTTTGAGCAATACAAAGTAACGCTACGTATTCAATCGTATTTAGTGAATATTTTAGAACGTAAACAAACATTACCAGATAAACTGGGATGATCGGGGTCATCCAATTTAGAACATAAAATCTAAAGTTGTAACAGTAGCTTTTTGGGCTATATATGAAGACTATATGTATTCAAACATATTCAATGAATCTTCTGGAAGGTCAACAGTCAATATTTTAAAACTTTCTGATCCTCTAGGTTATCCAAACTGTCCTGGCGTTCAAACTTAAGATTTACATTTGTAACAGTATTTTTTAGGCAATACAAAGTTACAATAGATATTCAAACATATTCAATTGATATTCTTAAAAGTCAATGAACATTATAAAGCAATATGAAATTTTTTGGGTCTTTCAAACTATCCTTGAGATCAGATCATAGGACCTACAGTTGCAAAAATAGGTTTTTGGGCTATGCAAAGCTACGCTGTGTATTGAAACATATTCATTGAATATCATCGAAGACCAACAAACATTATAAGATAAGCTTCTAGGTTATTCAAACTATCCTGGAATTAAAAACTGAAAATCTACAGCTGTAACTGTAGCTTTATAGACCAAACAAAGTAATAATATGTATTTGATCAATTTAAGTGAGTCTTCTGGCAGGTAAACAGATATAATGAGATATCTTGGGATGCCCTAGGTCACCAAAACTGCCCTTGAGTTCAAAAGTTAGGATCTACAGTTGTAACATTAGCTTACTAACCCATGAAAGATGACGATATGCATTCATGTACGAATCTTCTGTAAGGTCAGCATATCAGATTATCTTTGGATGTTCAAGTTCATAAAAACTGACTTGAGTTAGGAACTTAAGATATACAGTACTAACCGTAGCCTCAGGGACTATACAAAACTACGATAACTATTCAAACATATTCAATGAAAATCCTGAAACGTCCACAGACATCATAGGATAATCTTGTTAGTTTTAGGTCATTCAAAGCTTGAGGTCTACAATTGTAACTTTTGTAAATACTTTTTCCAATCTTTCCTATGTTATTGAGCAGCAATTTAAACAAAACACACCAAATTACTTGTATAATAACGCTTGGAAAATTTTAGGCCTGAAAGAGTTAATTCAAAGAATATTGCATTATACAATCTGAATGGATTACATTCATTTGCGTAGTCCTACGTCATCATTCCGAACAACCCAATAGAGTTGTACCTTATAGTTTTTCGTAATGTTGGAAAATTGAACACCGTATGATTTTATTAAAATGCAGCAATATACACTGAGGTTTTTTTTTTGCACGGTTTTTTTTACACGGGTTGTTTTCGGCTATAACTCCAGAACGAAACAACATATCAACCTTATTCAAATCACATTTTACGTTTTGGGCCAAAAGTAATCATATGGCAGTTTTTCAAAAAATTCACAATTTATGGTGTAAATACTCAAAATTTTAAAAACTGTATTTTGACCATTGCGTGGAAAGGTAACGCATACAAAAAAAATCTAAGCAATATAAAATGTTTAAGCATGCGAATTTATCAACTCTATTTAGTCTTTTTTTACACGGTTCCATACTAAAAGTGGACCGTATCCCCCGTGCAAAAAAAAAACCTTAGTGTATCTTCTTAAAAACAACAGAAAAGTAATTTGCTAGAAGGGGAGTTTTTAGTTATTTGTGATATTTCTGAAAACTACAGATGGACAATGTTCAATCTCATAATTGCAATGTACAACAAGCTACAATTCATCCTTTTGAAATATATTATAAAAAAAAGCATGCAAGTTAAACATTTTGGTTTCATAATTCTTTACTTTTTTTGCGAGGGTAAACAAATGAAAATCCGAAAACAGTATTTCATGTTTGATGGTGCTGCACCCCAGTATAAGAACGGAACAAATTTCTCAAGCCTTTGTAAATTCAAATCAAAGTATGAAATTGATGTCGAATGGCATTTCTTCGCAAGATCCCATTGAAAAGGTGATGTCAATGGACGTACAGTGTGTCTCACAATAGGTGTCACCTTTTTTCAGTCTTGGTTTATTTCACCTGGGTAATTTTAACAGTGGAATGGATTATACCTGTTTTGAGTGTTTTCTGGTGTATGAGAATACACAATATTGTTTCGAATAGAACTCAGCTCCAGCTCACAAGGCATAGAAGATATATAGTATGATATACGTATATATATATATATATATATATATATATATATATAGTGATATATATAGCCTGCATATATCACTATATATCATACCTACTATGATATACTATATATATATATATATATATATAGTATCAACATATATAGGCCTCAACATACAAGGCTTACTTTAGATCGATTCAAGAAACTTTTGGTTGATATTTGGGACCACATTCCTCAGGAAATCGTGCGTGCCAGCTGCAATGGGTTTACAAAGCATTTGCGGAAAATTATAAAGGAAAGGGGCGAGAGATTCGAATTGAATTAATATGGTTTATTTCCATAAGATGTATCTTTCAAATGAAAATTAAATGCTATGAATTGATTGATTTGTTTTGCTGTAATCCCATTTTGTTTTAGTGACACCCTGTACGTTAAAACGCATGACCACTAGAACAAGTGCGGCCAAAGCACGCGAACGTCCAATTAAAAATGCAAAGAAGCTTTATAATTAGGCAAAACATTGAAAAGAAGAAGAGTTAACCAACTTATTGTTTATTTTTGGCACAACAGAAGAACAAGAAAACATGGCAACAAATCTAAACCTGCTATATAATAATGCAAAAACAATTCAAGGAACCCAGATACTCCATTCTTTTGTTCATTTATCAACAATAAAAGCAAAACTTTGCTCAAACTGTGACGAAAACGATGCTAAAATATTCGATATTGTCAAGTAAGTTATGTAAATCGATGAAGAAATATAAGTGTTTTTAAAGATGCACTGTAAAAAACAGGCTGAAAAAAATTAAAAATATGTATATAGCTTTTTTTGTGTTCAATTTCTTAAGGATCAGTCAATCGCCAGTTTTGAGCAAACATTATGGGCTTTAATATTTATAAAAAATTAGAGCTTTAAAATGTTCGCATTTTGAGATTTTTTATTTTAATTTTTTTTAGTATTTATTTTTACTGTATAATTTTAATTCAGACTGGTCAAATTATTATCTACAACTTTGCTAAACACATCATGCCAAGTAAACTAATCGTTTTCATCTTACAATAATCTTTAACCATCAATACCATTTTTACACAGACCCTTTTGGAAACGTAGTCGTGATCCAAAATGAGCTACTATGGTTAAACGAAATCATTAGTGAATGAGGAAAAACTGTGCAAAGTTCAAAAAAAATTGGAAATGACAAATTAAAAAATAGATCTTAATATCTTATCCTTGGAATGCTTCTACTGTTAAACTTTCTGGTGGATTGAATAGATAAGATATCGTTTTGTGAAGATATCAGTATTTTTTATTTAATCATTTTAATGTAAAAATTGCGATACTAAAGGTGAAGGTTACCATTATTAGAATTTTTGATGACATTATGCTGCTGTCACCGTCTGAAAGTGCCAACAAAAATCATAAATCCATCCATTTCTACCCGAATCTCCTATTATTAACCTAACCTTCTATTGTCGAACTTTTATTCCGTTCCTCGCCGAACGAAAGCGACAGTTTGGTGCGCTATTTCTCATCCCAAATAATTGTACCCGTTGCATGTTCTCGCCGAGTTCGTCATGGCAGCTGTTTTGTTGGTCTTATTATTTTCTTATTCTCTCACATAATTTAACGCATTTCGTATCGAGAACCGACGTCGCCAACGACAACGTTCAGTCTCGACTTAATTGCCACTTTTAATTTCATTTCAAACGACAAGAGGAACTCAATAAAACGCGAACGCAGCTCGAATGGTATCGTGTGCGTCTAAATATTTCGGCCTCAGTGACCTTCTGTCGGAGACGCGATACTGAGAATATCAAGGTGGGCAATAATTACGTTAAGAACCGTTGTGAAGATTAGGCGAAAATGACGATGTTAGTGGATTTTAAGAGGACATGTCACAGGTTTTTAAAAAAAGGGAAGGTCAGTCTTTATAGTAACTCATGTGAAACATGTTCTGTAATGTGGATGAGTACATAGATTGAAAATCCGTAAAATTCAGAATAGTTCATTTTAGATCTAAAAATAACGAAATTTCAGATATTGTTTTTAATGATCGTGACTTTTTTGAAAATTGTGTGAAGTATTTTTCAATTCAATTTAGTTTAGTAACTTTTCTAGCAGCACACTTGTTGCACATAAGTCAAAATAATTTCAATGTGACTCAATTAAGTCAAAGTCAAGTTACTGTAACCAATTATTACGGTTTTGTGTTACTTGGGTTATTTAGTGTAAGGAAGTTTTGAGGGGGAGGTAGCTCATCAAATCTTCCGGTTTGAATCTAGGCTTTTTGCTATGAGATACCAGGTGGTTCTTCACCGGTTGCCTGTCAATCTGCCAAATTTGGAAGCCGTCTGCATTAAGTTATCTCGAATTATGATAATCCGTCCAGTATATCCCAAAACATTGCAATTGGTTGACCGGATTAGAGATAGTGAAATCATTGGGAAAGAACCATGTCTCCGCCGGGTGATGCTAAATCGTTGAGCTTGGACATCAATAGAAGCATAAAGTTGCTAGAAGGTACGAGATGCATCCACGGTTTTTCATTTTTAGCGGGTCCCTCAATCGTAGTTTTGAATGGATTAGCGTGGTTTGTTTTTTTTCACTGTATTATTAAACTATTATATAACAAATGTATTATTCTGAAAATTTTAAATTTCAATCTCAATTTCAGTAAGCTAGCTAACGTGCTATAACCTTGGCAAATTCTTGCTAATAGTCTACCCATAAGCAAAAGGAGCATACATTAATCTCTCTAGCATCTATGCTTGCAAGAATTGGCTGCACTAGTGTGAGATTAGATTAGATTAGATTAGTTGGAATGAGGAAGTTTTGAATAGCCTTAACCTAATTTACGCTTATATCAATCGAAAATAAACCAACGAGACCAACAGCTTTGCTTCTCTTCCGAAGGTAGACGTGATCAGAGATTTTTCGTCTCAGCAAATCCCAACGGCGTCGACTGGAACTGATACCAGAACGGTTGGGGTGATAGACAACCACGCTTACAACTACACCATTGGGGCCGTCGAACAAACACAAAAAAGTCAAACAATGCATTTGTCATGCTTATTTATACGCCTACTAAACTGTCAAAATCAAATTGTGCAGTAGTTTACATTCAAAATAGCGTAGAAGCTGCATTTGCGTGCACAAGTCGCCAACCATTTTGCACGGCTTAGTACAAGTGAAATGCTAAGCGCGTTCAAAGACAAGCCAATCGCCCAATCGAAGATTTCTTCGGGATTTTGAGCTCCTTGGTGTACAAACACAACTGAAGAGCCACGAATTGGAAACAGTTTATTGGTGGAATCAAGAGATGTATTCGCAAAGTTGACGTGAAGGCCGTACAACGCTACTATTCCGACATCAAACGGAAGCTTCAAATTAGTTTTCAAATCACAAATTTCAAATTTTGGTTTAGCAGTGGACAATGCATCTTTAATTTTAATAAACTAGATCGTCTTCAGGTATGTTTGTCTTTCTTTGACAACCTGAGATAAAACCTCCGAAAATTTTAGTTGCCACCCGTTAATAGTGCACGATCTTCGTTAGCAACCTAAGATTGTCTCTATGTAACAGGAAATGTTGCAATCCTAGCTGAAAGCTTGCCAACTTCAAGCATTGAACAAAATCTTATCTAAAGAAGAAAGTTCGGACAAATTGGTAAAGAAGTAAAGCCTGTCCACGTTAAATTTCGGACACTTTGTTTTCAGTGTAGATTTTGAATTATTTCACGGATTGCTGAATCGTTTCATTTATATGACAGTTGAAACTCTCCACCTCTATTTCGTGGTACAACTTGTTTACATTCTTGTTACATTCAGTAAAATGGCGTCGAATCAAGTGAACATGTTTTAAGAACGGCAGCAAAATCCGAATTTATCGGTACGCGATTTTGCCAAGAAACTAAAACTACCAAAAAGTACCGTGTTTTGTGTTTGCAAATCATTTCACCAGCGCCTGACAGTGGGTCGGAAGGTTGGAAGTGGAACAAATCGTAAAGTATACTCCAGTCAAATTAACAAGAAGGTGGTAACCTGTATTGAGAAAAATCTCAATCTTTCAGTGCGAAATATGTGACTGAAGGCGTACAAAGTGAAAAGGGTGCCCAACCGTGATGACAAGCAAAATTTCACTGCTAAAAGTCGTGCTATGGAGCTTTACATTATTTTTGTACAAACATTTTCTTGTATCATAATAGACGACGAAACACACGTACTACGGGTCTGGCTTTTTAAACCGCTAGGTAAAGGAACACCGTTGTCGAGCATTTTCGGACAAAGGAGGTGTCCAAATTTCCGAAAAAGTATTTGATTTAGCAGGCCACATGTAGTATTGGTCGAAAATTTAAAAGTTTCGTTACTACCGGCACTATCAATAAGGATGAGTACGAGAAAGAATGTCTACAAAAGCGGTTGCTACTGTTTATCAGAGGCCACGACTCTCCAGCTCTCTTTTGACCTGATTCGGCTTCTTGTCACTATGCGAAATCCGTTCTGGAATAGTATAAGGTACAAGAGTGCCAAAAACAGCCAATCAACCATTTTTTCCAGAACTTCGCCCAATAGAGAAATACTGGGCTCTAGTTAAGCGGACACTCTTCGAAACTAAGAAGAAAGCAAATGGTACCGGTGATTTCAAGAGAAGATGGAGAACCGTCACGGCGGGCGTGTCTGAGGATACCGTACGGAGCCCGATTGCCACTGTACCACAGTAAATTCGAGAATTTTACAGAAAAATTGACATCTTAGACAACTGTTATTGTGAAGTAATGATTTTTTGCTGCTATTATTTTGGTGTCCAAAATTTAACATGGACAGGGTACAGAGTGAAATAAAGATACGAAAACCAAGCTTGTATATTGTTTTCCATACCCTGAAAGATTCATGACAGGGGCTTATGTTGATCAAGTAGTTCTTTCAATTTATCGTTTTGTAGTAGCTTTCAATTTATCGTTTTGAATCTTTGAACTGAAGTTTTTCTGAGATTTCGACGTAATTTCTTCTAATTTCAGTGTCCATTCGACTAAACTGTGTCCGTATTCGTTTTTACAAACTTTATTCCAAGTAAACGCACAGTTTACTACCAGTGTATGGATTTACTGTCTGTAAAGACATTCGGCTTAGCAAAAGCGTAAATGTAATTTACTTTGAACTAACAGTCTTCAAAATGACATCGCGACAGCAGGAAGTACGAAATTTTATTTTCGAAAAATGGCTAGAAAATCCAAAACGTCCTCAAAACAGTCGCAAATTTGGTCGACGTCCCTCAGAAAACAGACTCAACTGTAATCATCAAGTTTATGCAGACTAAAACAGTGCAAAGATACCTGTGTTTCGTTAACCAAAAACGAACCAAAAACTGCTAACCTTTTCCCAACTATCCAACATCCTAGTGATTTCTTGTGGAAGTGCCGAGAATTTCTCAGCTTCCTTCGAAGCGAGTATCACGTCAACACGTTCCTCCCCAATATCTACTTGACCAGCATTCGGGCACGGATGGCGCCGGTATTGCTTCATAATGGGTTACCAGTTTTTACATATTGAGGATGTATGTTAGTCCCAAATACAGCTGATCTAGCAATAACGGAACAGCATTCGTGGGCGGTCAATCATGCTCATGCTCACAAAAATAGTTCAAAGATACCCGACTAAGCAGCCGAAACGGGGAACACGCTGAAGTCCAGAGAAATGTGCTAAAAGTATGCATACGAAAGCCTTATACGTCGATCAGAGATGTTGCTAAATAAGTAGCTGCGGTTAAGTCAACTACACAGGATATTAAAGTCAGATGTAGTCATACAAAGCCCAGAAGAAACCTCGACTATATGATTCAGAGTTAACCGAACATACTGGCTGTATTGCGCAGGACGATGAAACCCATGTCAAGGCCAATTTTCACAAATACCTGGAAATAAATTCTATATCACCAAGGATCAAGGAAACGTGGAGCCCAAGTTTAGGAAAAAGAAAATGGAAAAACTTGCGAAAAAGCATCTAATGTGGCAAGCCATCCTTACATGCGGAAAATCAGTCAGCCTTTTACCACAACTGGGAATATAAATAGTGAAGTTTACACCCAAGAGTGTTTTAAAAAGCGTCTGTTACCTCTTTTGAGATAACATTCTCAGGCAATCCTGTTTTGGCCAGATTTGTCATCTAGCCACTACTCAAATCTCGCGGCTAAAAAATGGTTGGACAATAATGATTTCGTTGTGCTGCCGCGTGATAGAAACCCTCCAAATTGTCTAGAACTTCGACCAATCGAACGATTTTGGACAATTCAATGGTTGTCGTAAAGTGAGGGGGGGGGGTATCAAAATCAGTTCGAGGGTTCAAAAAGAAGTGGACCAAGGCTCACAAGGCTAGGAGAGAAAAGCGTGTCCAAACATAGATGGCAGGAGTTAAATCAAAAGTCCGTAAGCTTGGACATGAAGGTGCGATTTAAATGTTTAAGTGCGGAGATGTTAAGGAATGTACACAAAGGTTTTTTTTTTACGTTCCACTTTTAGTATGAAACCGTGTAAAAAAAAGGCTAAATAGAGTTGATAAATTCACATGCTTAAACATTTTATATTGCATCGATTTTGTTTGTATGCGTTACCTTTCCATGCAATCGTCAAAATACAGTTTTTAAAATTTTGAGTATTTACACCATAAATTGTGATTTATTTTGAAAAACTGCCATATGATTTCTTTTTGCCCAAAACGTTAAATGTGATTCGAATTAGGTCGATAAGTTGTTCCAATCTGGAGTTATCTCCGAAAACAAATCGTGTAAAAAAAACCTCAGTGTACTTAATGAAAGGTTGAGGTTGAGGTAAAGGTAAAGGTTGAGAAATAAATGTATGGGTAATAATTTTGGGCTCACAATATTCATCTTATGATCGAAGTTTTTAATCCAAACACGCTTTAAATGGTCTTTCGAGTAAATGTCTTATCGGCTAAAAATCATTCGACCAAATGGGATAGATCCGAAAAACCAGAGTTGGTGGATGGTATCACCCACCGTACTATAGGAGATCTGATTGTACACGTTTATAACACTTTATTATGTACTTGAGCAACCTTTATATCTATCTAACGTACTTCAAAGTTTGTTTATTTAAACAACGTAACTTTTTTTGTTGCATTCCAAACATCATCAATAACCGTTAGTTTTCTGTTTTTTCGTTACAGGTAAAAAAAACAAAAACCTGTAGTCGTAAGTACCGGTTCAGACAAGTTTACTAAATCCCATCACGCGTGTAATCTAGGTTGTCTAGGTAGGTCTAGCGTAGACGTTTTAATTATGACAAGAAACGGAGACCACATGATTTGTTACTTATCGCAACTGGACACATTTACAATTCCGACACGTTCCCTCTGCATTCGTCAGTGTACTCGTTTATCTATCAACGGCGTGTACGATGTAAACAAATAACAAACGAAACGGTGTAAGGTACCGGTCGGGCTGGCTTCGTTGAAGAGGAATCTTATGCAAGGAAGTACTGATTACCCTTTGACTGTCTTTTTTCTTTCTTTTTCTCTCTCTTTAAAAACGACCGATTCGACGAGGGTGTGGTGTGAGGTAAAGTAATGTTAGCTGTGCCGGGTTGTCTCGTTGGCATACCTCCTCCGTCGCGGCCTGCCGGCTCAGTTGGGCGGTATTTATGTTTGTATACACATGAACGACCGTGACTGGCGCGTGAAAGTGGCTCACCCGTGCTGGCTGGCTGGTGGTACTTAACGCGGATCCACCGAGGACATCGGTGGTGGTAGGGTTCAAATTAGGAAGGTTATCAGTTGGTTTGGGAAAATGAGATTGTTTTCCAGCGTAATTTATCGGCTTTATAATATTTAACAGTGGGTTCATTAGTTGTATGACCAAAAAGATTGTGCACGGAGCATGAAGGGAAATTCGTGTCGTGTAGTGTCATGTACTTATACTCGCCTAGTATTAGTTCGTGACATAGAAGAAGTGTGCACATTGTAGACGAAATACGCGTATCTGTCTAGATAAGCAATAAAGGTAGTTCGAATTGAATAGAAATTACTAATATTTCTTTTAGTTTTCAATTTAATTTGTTCTAGATTCCCACCATTATCTAATGCACACACCATTGGTCAACCTTGGCAGCTGCCAAGTTCTGACCAAATTTGCTGCTTTTTGAGTCCCTTCGTTTACATTCTCTTATATCCGCTTCACAGTTGCCCAATATTTCTAATTTTTACGCAATTATGCGGATTGATGTAATTCTTGACGGAACTGCAAAAGCAACTGTCTCCCAATGCCTGCAGCAAATGTTTGGCATGCCTGGAATAAAATTATTCGACGGTTTAACAGTTATATTTTGTACAAATTGTATGTACCTATGTGTACAGATTTACGTTTTTTAAAGACCGTTCATTTCGTATTTGTTCCTCCATTACTGGTCAGAACTAGTGTCATTTCACAGAGAACCACATACTATCTGATCCAAATTGATATAGGGATGGTTAAAAACAACAACATGTTTATGTATTTTAATACAAATAGCTATTATCGCCTCCAAAATAGGCTCCTTTTGAATCAATACAAGCATAACAACGGTTAATCCAATTTTCCTTACACTTGTTGTATGTCTCGGCCGGGACTAAAGGATTCCTTCAGCGAATTTCTCTTTATGTCCTCAATCAACTCATGACGCGTTCCCCGAAGCGGATGTTTAAGTTTCCGAAACAAAACAAACAAACAAAAAATGTCGCATGGTGCCAAATCTGGTTGTGCGATGACTTTTTTACCCAAAACTTCGTCACAATAAAGCTGGAATGTAATGGCGGTAAGTCGTCACTTTAAAATCGACGAATTGTCTGCCGAAACACCAACCAAAATGTGTTGAGTCAATCCATAAGAGATGTTAAGTTCTTTGCTATCTCTCTAATGCCAACACGACAATTTTCAAGCACAATTTCCATCAGCTCGACAGGTTTTGCTACAAGAGACCGAAGCTCTACACTGTCTCGGGAAGGTTAGTTGGATTGGTGAGGTTATTATAGGGTGGAGTCGTGATTCACTGTAGTAAGGGATGCGATTCACAACAGGTTAATAAATAAACTGCTGTTTACCTCAAATCCAGTGGGGATAAAAAGAGGCGAAGTGACAAATTGCAAGTCAGGTGATGTGCCTAGGGTAGAACTTCCGGCTTTCATCTTAGTAAATATCATAAAGTGTCTTCATCTTAATTGGAAAACTAGGAAAACTTAAATTAACACTTCACATTATCACTGTTACTCCACGAACAAACTTCACACTGTTCATGAGAACAATTTATCACAGTTTCAAGCTAAAAGAAGATTTCATCACTGTTGGTCAATTCAATACAACTTGTTTGTACTTACATTAAACAGTGCACAATAGATTTTAAACTCTGGGTTCGTACGCTTCAATCCTAATTGTTTGTTTGCTTGGATGGTTAGGGTTACATGATTATTCTAGCAAACGGTAAATATTTCATTTATGACCTACCAGCAAGTATACATCCTGCTTCTACATAGTGCGACCGTATCTGAGGGTATTTGGCTGGTTTTTGGGTGTACCTGTATTTTAAGATTTTCAATAGAATGACTTACTATTGAAAGGGTGTTCCGATTAAAATTTGGTCAAACAGCAATGTGTGAGAGTCGATCAAAGTTTTTATTAATAATTCAAATTCTTTTTCTTTTTCAAATTCAGTTAATACAAAATACAGGAGAAATATTCAGCTACCGAATACGAATTGCAAGGTCTTTCGTTTAGCACCTGCCATAAGATTTTGTACAGTCTCCTTGTCCACTTTATTCGCCGCAGAATGCCAGTTTGCCTTGAAGTGTTTCTCGCTCACAATAGCTTTTTAAGTCTTCTTAAGGTTCCGCTTGACGATGGTCCATTATTGTTCGATTGGACGGTGCTCTGGCTTGTTGGGAGGGTTCTTGTCCTTGGACGTCACTTGAACGTTGTTGGCAGCAAACCACTCCATGGCATTTTTTCCGTAATAGCAAGATGCCAAATCCGGCCAAATAGAACGGAACAATTGTGTCGCTTCAGGAAAGGCAGTAGATGTTTTTATAGGCGCTCGCTCAGATAAATTTCCTGGTTGACGATTCCGGTCGCAATGAAAACTTTGCTCTTCAAGCCACAGGTACAGATGGCCTGCCACACCAGATATTTCTTCGTAAACTTTGACAGTTTAATGTGCTTGAAAATATCTGCCACCTTTTCCCGTCCGGTAGCCGTATAAAATTCTTGTTCAGGAAGCTGTTTAAAATCTTCCTTGACGTAAGTTTCATCGTCCTGTATCACGCAATCAAACTTCGTAAGCATCGTCGTGTACAACTTTCGCGATCGTGCTTTGGCCGACATGTTTTGTTTATCGTCGCGACTTGGCGTCACCACTTTCTTGTAAGTCAACAGCCTTCGTCACATGGAGCCACTTCACTCGCCTCCTCAGCGTCGGTAGATACTCAAGTACCCAACGCTTCCAGAAGACATGGATCCGTAGTTGTATGAGGTTCCATGAGGCTCAATCGATTTTCGTAGATTCTGCAATCTTCATCGCTGGTTGCTTCACTCCTGTTGAACTTCCAAGGATAAAGTGATTGGGCGTTAGTGCCTCCTGTTTGGCTGAGTCCAACGATAGATAGGTTAGTGGACGTGAATTCACTATCGCTCCGGCTTCAACTATCAACGTCTGCAACCATTCGTCGTCCAACTTGAGGCATGCTGGTAATCGTATTCTTGACGGAGCGTACTAAACGCTCCCATGATTCGCCCATATGGGGATTGGAAGGAGGAATGGACAACCACTGCGTCACCGTATTCTTGAACGTCGTCGCTGCTTCTTGCTCAATGTACTTGATTTGGTCCCGTAACACTTGATCTACTCCAGTAGAATTCCAACCGTTGTCGGTCAACCGTTGTCGGTCAAGCGTGTGATCAAACAAATCCAACGTTTCGCTGCTGCGTGTCCTACTTTCATCAGGATTGGCCCGAAATAATCGACTCCCACATAGCTAAAAGGGCGCACACCTGGTGACAGACAAGCAATTGGAAGCGGACCCATATTTGGAATCGTTGGACGGGCTTTGTACACTCTGCACCAATGACATCGAGTTGTTGTTCGTAGCCTGGGAATGTGAATTCGTTGACGCACCTCATTGACAACAGTTTCGAAACTCCCGTGTAGAAGCCTCCGGTGATAATCGTCGAGAATAAGGTTGATAACTTAGTGTTTTTTGGGCAATATTATGGGAAATTTGACGTCAACCGTTATTTCTTTCGCTGCAGTTATACGCCCGTCAACTCGAAGAATCCCATCGTCATCTATCATTGGTGCTAACTTGTATAGTATGCTTGATTTCCCAGGCACAAATTGATCGTTGCTTTGTATTT
This sequence comes from Aedes japonicus, assembly GCA_034211315.2. Taxonomy (NCBI): domain Eukaryota; kingdom Metazoa; phylum Arthropoda; class Insecta; order Diptera; family Culicidae; genus Aedes; species Aedes japonicus. Next base: position 83,524 of record JASCZW010005560.1, read on the forward strand.
TTTTTTTATTCTTCGAAAAGGCAGCCACCTCGTCTTGGTATGACTCCAACTGAACTAGCTTCCAAATTCGAATCTGAGTGTAGTTCCGCCTGTTTCAAGATTGACTTCTCGTACTTTTCCCTGAATCCACGGCGCTTCAATTTGGCTATGAACCGAACTACGTAAGCTGATTTAGTCACTAATTTGAGTCCTGTCATTAAAAAGTCATTATTTGCATCCAAAAGTAACTAAAGTCACTATTTTTCGGAAAATGGTAACTAAAGTCACTATTAAAGTACCGCACATTTTAAAAAGTTAAAAAAAAAAATCACCTGTTTCTATTGTTCAATAGGCAACCAAATTAAGCGATCTGGTCACACTATATAATGTCGAGATATATACGCCAAAAAACTAGATACTTTGGCGATCGCTGTCCCGCTTGAATATCCTGGAAGACCAACTTACATTATGACATAATCTTATGTTATTATATGCCAAACAAACTAACTTAACTTAACTTTAGGTAAAGCAGAAGTCGTATGCCAAAAATAAACCCAAAAGGAGCGGAAATAGTTTCTCTCCCATGTAGGGGATTTGGGAGTACAAGAAGACAGTTCGATAGAACTATTAAAAAAAGCTATCGGTAGTATATGAGCACGATCAAGTGCACAGACTTTTGCCAGTCAAGGTGGTGCATTCGATCATGCCTTGACCTACCCCGCATGGGGATGCTTGGCAAAAGTTTGTGTTTCCTGTTTCGGAATACTACCTCACAATGCCCTCCGCTCAATTTCAAACTACTTCTATTCAATTTTCACAGCCTGCCGTGAGCTAACGGAACTATCAATACTTTCTCTTTACAACTTTATTCTAGCAAAAAATGCTGTCTACTCCTAGAGCCTCATGGTGATGAGAAATTATTTCCTTCTCAAAACAACATCATAACTTAACTTTGATGAAATTTGTCAGAAGCAGAAAATTTCTCATCTCCATGCGAATCTCTAGGAGTGGACGATAATTTATTGGTAGAACGAATAGAAATGAAGGCTTAAAATAAACCCAACAGCGGGAGATAATTTCTCACCCATGTTGGGCAGTATTGGGAGAGGGACAAATTGCTAGAACCAGATAAAAGCAATAGGTAGTATAAGAGCCCGATCAGTTGCATAACCTTTTACCAGTCAAGGGGGTATCCTCTCCTTTGCCTACCCTGCATTGGGTAGTATGGTAAAGGATTATGTGCCTGATCAGATACTACCTTTCAATGCCCTACGCTCGTTTTCAAAGTTGTATTTTTTCATTTCAAAGTCTGCCGTTACCCTATACGGAACGATCAATACACTTTCTCTTCATTTCTATTAGTTCTAGCAGCGCTTTGCATGGAGATGAGAAATTATCTGCTTCTAAAAACTTCATCAAAGATCGTTACTCCGCGCATGGAAGAATACAAAAAACAACAATCAAAGTGTAACTTAACTTTGTATAGCCCATAAAGCTATGGTTACATTTGTAGACCTTAAGTTTTGAAAGACCTGTAACTAACAAGGTTATTTATTATGTCAGTGGACGTTTCACAATATTAATTGAATATGTTTGAATATTTATCGTAGCTTTGTATTGCCCAAAAGGCTACGGTAACTACCGTATATTTTAAGTTCTGAACTCAAGGTCAGTTTATAGAAGTTTCACTGAATGTGTTTGAATACATATCGTAACCTTTCGTAGATTATAAAGCTAACTTTATGACTATAGATCCTAAATTCTGAGCTCCTGGGCAGTTTCGGATGACCTAGAACATCCCGAGATATCTCATATCAGTTGACCTTTTAAAAGACTCATTTAATTTGGTCAAATACATATTGTTTCTTTGTTTAGTCCAAAAAGCTGTAGATTTTAAGCTACAATTCAAAACTTAAAATCTACAGCTTTAAATTTTTTGTTGTGAATTCCAGGAAGGTTTGGATAACCTAGAACATCTGAAGATTATCTAATAATGTCTGTTGTTCTTCCAAAATATTCAATGAATATGTTTCAATACACATCGTAGCTTTGCATAGCCCAGAAAGCTTTTGTTACAACTGTAGGTCCTATGTTCTGATCTCAAAGATAGTTTGGATGACCTGGAACATACCATACTGCTCTATAATGTGTTTTGACTTTAAGAATGTCCCTTTGAATACTCTAAACACCTGCTCTCTACAACTGTAAATCATATGTTCTGAACTCAATGGCATTTTGGATGACATAGATCATCCCCGTTTATCTCATGTTAATGATGTTTTTTTACGTTTGAAAATATTCACTGGTTTTTTTTAGAACGTAGCGTAACTTTGTATAGCCCAAAAAGCTATAGATACTTCTGTAGATCTTAAGTTCTGAACTCAAACACGGTTTTGATGACCTAGAACATCATAAAGTTATCAAATAATGACTGTTGACCTTCCAAAAGGTTCATACAATATGTTTGAATACATATCTTTACCTTATTTAGCCCTAAATGCTACTGTAAGAACTGTAGATCTGAAGTTTTAAACTCAAGTACATTTTGGATGACCTAGAATCGCTCAGAAAAATACAAAAATAGATACCGTGTATCAACGAGAATTTAATAATACGTATGCATTTGCACAATATTCTAAAACAACGCTTTACACTATTAATAAGGCATTTATTTTTTCTTCCTGAACTTCTTCATATTCAGGTTGTTCTAGGTCGTCGATTAGGTCTTAAATTATAATGCTTTTAATTTTTTTTCTAGATAGAAAAATGTATGAAAAAAACAAATTTGCCGAAGACAGTGTACATTTTTTATTCAGTCTGTGTGATTTAATGCAGCCATTGTCCTTGTGGGGTCACATATGACCCCCTAGGACTGAGGAGTTAATATACTTTTTAAGGCAAGTCTTAACATTTATGCATTTATCAATAGTATGTGGCCCAAAATTAACCATGTTCTCTACTGAAATTGATGCGTAGAAATACTGCCGATCGATTGGTGTAAATTTTTTGAAGAACTTTTAAGAAATTACTGAAATATTAATGCTCAAAACCTTACCACTTTTCGTGACGATCGTGGTGCCATTTTTTTTTAATTGTACCCCAGTTTAGAAAACAAAGACATTGTCCTACGTCAAACGTATGGTTTGCAGAATTCGTTTATAAAATTTTGCCAACGCCTCAACCCACCATCCGTTGCATCCAGTGAAAGCTCCAAGTATGTTGTTAAAACGCGAAGTTACTTCCGATTCAGGTCAACTATGATCTTTTTATTGACGAATGGAACTTGTTAAAATGCTAGGTGCTGACCTTGAGTACAGAGTACAGAATTGAAGAGTATTGGAACCAGTTGTTTACTAAGAAAACGGCTGTAGGTTAGCCTAAATACCCTTAGGTTATTAAGGTTGTGAAAACAGTTTCAACTGGCAACGGCTCGAAAAAGGAATTGAGAAGCAAGATATATCAGATGTAATTCTAGCACAGGCCATGCTAGAAGGCGTTTAAACCATGCATATAGACACGTCTTCGCAAAAACGACCTGCGGACCAAGTGCAGGAGGTGGTGTAGAAAAGTGAAGTGTTAATTTAAATTTTTCTAGCTTCCTAATAAATCTATGAGACCTTTTTCACCCTGCTTTTTTAGAATTACATAAACATTCTTCAAGCAATACTTTTCTGGTACATTAAAAGAGATTCATAGCCCCTTGGTCTAATCCCAAAATCGATGAAATATGAAAAAATTTCATAACCTAATTTCCCAAGTAAGTTTATGAATTTTCATGTAGGGGTATATCATCATAACGGAAAAAAGGAATGTTTTCGAGAATCTACATGTTATTTTTAGTACGTAAAATCTTAATTTTAGTTAAAAAAAACAACAACATTTGCTTTTTAGAATGAAATCAAAGAAAATGTCAAAGAAATATTCTTGTGCTTAAGAATATCTGCAAGTATCTTAATGAAATATTAAATACATATACAAAACGAATGAATATCTTCTATCTGGGAGAACTTTGCTGAAATTGCATGTATTGAGATGAAATTTTGATAATTTCAAAAACAAACTTCTGCTGTTCTATGAGATTTAAAAAACTATGTAAACTTCATACAAACATATTTTGTTAGCTTAGTACAAATACGACGCACCGATTGTTTGCACTGTTCAGCTCCCATAAAATACAACCATCGAATATCGTCCATATCCCACAAACAGCCCCTCCGCACATGCACCAACACACACACACAGCCAAGTGCAGCTCATTTTCAATCTGAATTATACATTCCATGTGACAAGCCCAATTAATTTCACTCCTACTTCCTCGCCGTGTAAACGAACCGCTACGCGTTGTGTGCAACCCTCACAAATTAATTGACGTTCCTTCGGATGTTGATGACCTCGCGAATAAATCGAATGGTTTGTTGAAAGGTGCAACGTACTTGCGGGAAGACAGCAACCGCAGCATCATCGTTTCGTCACCATGCATTGGAATGAGCTGCACTTTGATGACCACGGTCAACGATCGCCGTTATGCCCTTGTCGTTTGTATTGCGTGCGTCATGGATGGTGTTTATGGAGGGAGATGACACCTTCCAGCAGATGGAAATTGTTCCTGGTTCAATAGCATATCTGTAAAGAATTTCATTCTTTAGTTGAACTGCACCACCTCTCTTCATCGTTCGTTTCAGCCGGTGGTGATTTGAAGTATGTTAATTCAAAATTTAGTGCCTAGTGACGGCGAAAACCATGGCCTCAATGTGAAAGACAAGCATCTGTACAAACATTAAGGCAAATACGTCACACTTAGCGTCTCTAACTCGTTAATCACGGAAATTTTCCCAAGGTTTACATACCTCTCTTCTCTGAGCTGAAACAATTGCTGTGGGCATAAATACAGACTATGACGAATGCCATACCGTGTCAAGTTAATGTTTACCGCTATTAATTTGAAATACACACACGACACGCCAGGGTCATGGATGCCGGATGATTGACGCGGCACGGTTCGTCCCTGCGTTTTCGTCAAGGCTTCTTTCTCCATCGGTACACGGCGAGCGTGGGGACCAGACCGGAGAGTTCGTTGACCCAAGCACAGCCGCAGATTCCTCAAGATTTTAGCAGTAGTCTTAAAAATAGTCGATGTGCGTACATTGCTAAATCCTTTTCCACTCTGCTGAATGACAGATCATTAATAATGTTGCTTTGCTCTACATCTATAGTACGCGCAGAGCAATCGATACCTGTTTACGCGTGTGTCAGGTCGTTTTAAAGTCGAAATTACATAACCGCGATGTAATGACTTTCTGTTGCACTTAGCCTATAACACACTGATCGCGTCGCACAACGACATAATCGGCAGTAGTTATTTGGACGAATCACACCTGTGCGCAACTCGTCAAACCTGACATGTGTCGGGCGAGCAAATCGAACGTAGCCAACGGGAATGCACTCGTCGTCTGTTGGCCTTTCGGTGGCGTGTTCGGTCGGTTAACGAGGTGTGTTGATTGAAGTTCTCGGCTGCATCGGTAATGTGGTTCAGCGTTGGAAGTGTACCGATTCGGTCTGAGGATGTGCCATGATATGGGTGGGGCTGTTGGGTTGTACGGTGGAAACATATGTCGAGTAACTTATGATTAGGGCTTAAAAGCTAATTGTAAACAATGACATTAAACGTCGATTTCTTACGAATCTCAAAACACTCTCGCGAATTGGGAGCAGCATCTAGAAATGGATATTTTCTGATAGTGTTAAGTTGAATATCGCAGGAGTCATGTAATTCGTGAGGGATCAACATTTTAAGTAATTGCTTACAATTGCATTTTAGGCCGTAATAATGAAGCACTAATTTTTGCCATTTTAAGATTTCATTAGGTCGGTTAAGGGGTATTCAAGAGTGGTCCTCCTTTAGCTCAGTCGGTAAAGGCGCGGCTACAAAGCAACACCATGCTAGAGGTGACTGGTTTCGATTTCCGGTTTGGTCTAGGAATTTTTCGTTAAGAAAAATTTCTCAACTCCCTGGGCATAGGGTATGATGGTACTTGCCACACAATCATACTTATGCAAAAATGGTACCTGGCATCGAAAGCTCTTAATTAATAACTGTGAGAATGCATTTAGAACACACAGAAGTTGAGAGCAAGCAATTAGCTAATGGCGATAGCAATAAGCTTGAACCGCTAAGAAAGATAGAAGGAGTGTTCCATGTTCAATGTAGAGTTGCACTAACTTTTTATACAGGGCGTGAAATTCCTATAAGCGATCAGACGTTTTTCTAAATATTTTAAAGAAAACTGAATGCAAATAAATCTAATTTATTTAGCTGTTTGTCATTGCTTACGTATGTTTTTATTTTAATTCTTAAATAATCGTTTTAGTTATTTTAACTTTTTGATATAACATTATCGACCTTCTATCTCCCTAACTTTAGTTTTAATATAAATGATGTATAAAAATATAAAAAATTGGCTCTGTAAAGTTGATTCGATTGAGCCTGTACAAATAAATGATTAATAAAAAAATTATCTACATTCTGGACTCAAAATTTAAACAAATCCCGATTATTTTGCAATTTCGCATGGTATGTTGCATTTTTCATTCATGACTTGGTGAATGCAATGCACATCTAACTGCTAGGTGGTGCAGAGTATAAATTAATAGAAATGAGAATGGCATTCAACGATGGCTCACATAAGGAAAAAAAAACTTCCAAAACCTTAGTCGGGATTTGAACTGCGGCCGAAAGCAGTGCGTCTCCCTGTGGTAACCACCCCGCCAAATTAACATGTAGATACTTCAATAAGGACCCTACAGTTGCTTCGATTATCAAGGCACTAAGTGGCGCAGCGATGAACTTTTTCGAGCAACTGTGTGCAGCCAGTCGCTCGCACACATTTCCATGGCTTCGTTTACTTCATAAAACACATTGTGTATCAAGATGGGTAAAATTGCCGTTTCTGAATCATGCAGCTTTCTCAAGAAATGATTACCACATTTGCGTGACGCATTTTTTTTTGCCACCTTTTCAAATTTTGGATGACGCTTTCCAAGCACGATGCCGAAAGCAAAGTTCTTGGATGAAACAGAGTGGATATTGATCCTAGAATTGAAGGATATCGCTTTTAGGAATCGAGAAATAGCAAAGAGAATCAATGAAGGAAATCAAACAGTATTAAGAAATTTCCTGAAGAAAGGTGGAATATATGGCACCCGGAAGAAAACTAAGGGCAACTCCAAAATTCCTGAGACTGAAATGTTCAATGGTTCGGAATTTTTTTGACATTTTTACATAAGTACAATGCACGTGAGAGTAATATTACTAGCGCCGATCTTCCGAACCGCATGGTATATGAATTTATGAATATATGAGGAGAAATCGTGTAAAATGGATCCTTTCCTGAGGTCAACCCTAATCGAATTCCTCCTCATGCGATTTTCCGGACATTTTTACATAAGTACAGTGCACGTGAGAGTAATATTACTAGCGTCAACATTCAGAACCGCCTGGTATATTAGTTTATTCAAGCATGTGGGGAGAATCGGGTATAATTGACCCTTTCCTGTGGTCAACCCTATACGAAACCCTCCCTATTCGATTTTCTGGAGTTTTTTACATAATTACAGGGCAAGTGTGAGTAATATTACTAGCGCCGATCTTCTGAACCGCATGGTATATGAGTTTATGAACGTATGAGGGGAAATCGGGTAAATTGGACCTTTTCCTGAGGTCAACCCTAAACGAAACCATCTCCATTCGATTTTTCGGACTTTTTACATAAGGGCAGTGCAAGTGAGAGTAATATTACTAACGCCAATCTTCAGAACCTCATGGTACATTAGTTTATTCAAGCATGTGGGGAGAATCGGGTTAAATTAGCAAGATGGACCACTTCCTGGCATCCGATCAAAGTGAAATTTGTTCCATTAAGTTCTTCAGCTTTTTCTGCAAATTTACGGTTCATTTGGGATCACTATAATAGCACCAAGTTTTGTTTTTGGGTAATAAATCTAGTTTGCAGCCAAAATGAGGGGAGAAATGGGCAAAATGGGACACTTACTGTAGTCAACCCTATATGAGACCAACATCATTCGATTTCTCGCATTTTTTTCCCATAAGAAAAGCTTTTTTTCAGGACTCCAATCCTGCGCCGTCTAATTAATGGGATTTTGGTTTCATTTTTGCCCACTGTGCGATGGCTCACATAAGTAAAAAAAAATCCAAAATCTTATTCGGAATTAGGTTCTCTATCTTATTCGGAATTAGCTTCCTGTGGTAACCACTCCGCCAAATTAACATGTCGTGGATACTTTAATAAAGACCCTACAGTTGTTTCGATTATCGAGGCACTAAGCGGATAACCTTAGATTAACTTCTTGTGCATAATGTTGTAGTAGTAAATTAAGCATCCCCCTTTTTTTACTAAAAGGGGGTTCAAATTTCTTTCAGAACATGCTGCTTACCCGTGAAATACATATTTTGTGTTTTAGTTGCATGGATAATTCTCATGTTTGGTTCAAATTGCTGTTTCTTCTGTTTGATAGAACCGCCTCCCCCTCCAGAGGGGAGGGGTCTCGAAATACCTAAAAAAATCTGCCTCCGAAACCCCACATGCCAAAATTGGTTCCATTTTCTTTATTAGTTGTCGAATTATGCAGACATTTGTGATTTATTTGTATGGGAACCCTTCTTTACAGACGAGTGAGGAGTCTCGATCCATGAGAATCTTGTACGGTGCCAAAAACCCCTGTATACTCGTTTTCATAACAGTAGGGATAATTTTAATGTTTGGTATAAATCTGTGTTTCATTTGTATGAGGCCTCCCTTTCAAAGAGGGGAAGGGTTTCAAATAACCGTAGAAACATTTCTTGCTTTCGAAAACCTCCACATGCCAAATTTGGTTCCATTTGTTTGGTTAATTATCGATTTATTCTGAAAATTTGTGTATCATTTGTATTGGAGTCCCCTCTTACAAAGAGAAGGGGGGGGGGAACTATCATAAGATCCTTTCCCGGCCCTAAAATCCCCTGTGTAAAATTTGAATAGCTGTAGGGATAGTTCTCAGGTTTGATTGAAATTTGTGTTTCATTTGTATGGGAGCCCCCCCTTTCCAAAGAGAGGATGGACCTAGAACCACCATGAAAACATTTTTTTGTCTTCAAAAACTGGCCCATGCCGAATTTGGTTCCATTTGTTTGATTAGTTGTCGAGGTATGCAAACAAATTCTGTTTCATTTGAATGAGAGCCATGCCTTTCTGATAAGGGAGGGGTCTCAAACCATCATAGAAACATTTCTCTCCATCAAAAACCTCCACATGCCAAATTCGATTTCATTTGCTTGATTACTTCTCAAGCTATGCAGAAACTTGTCTTTTATTTGTATGGGATCACCCCTTTTAGAAAGGGGAGGGGTCTCAAGTCACCTTAGAAACATTTTTTACGTTCATAAACCTCCACTTGCTAAATTTGGTTCCATTTGCTTGATTAGTTCTCGAGTTATGCAGAAATTTGTGTTGCATTTGAATGAGAGCCCCCTTCTTCCAAAGGGAGGAGGGGTCTCAAACCACCATAGACACAATTTTTGCCTTAAAAAACCTCCACCTGCCAAATTTTTTTTTTTTTTCGACTCCCTGGGCATAGGGTATGATTGTTCTTGCCACACAAGCTCTCAATTAATAACTATGGAAGTGCATTTAGAACACTAAGTTGAGAGCGAGCAATAAGCTAATTGTGAAAGCAACAAGCTTGAAATGCAAAAAAAATGACCGGATTCACATCAGATCGAATATTTTCTTCTCATTTCTGAAGAACGCTCGAACTTTTCTCTTGATACCTCCCATTAGATTCTGCACAATGTTCTCCGTAATTTTTCGTTGTGCTGCAGACCAAATTTACTTGAAGCAGTCAACAGAGCTTGATTCTCTTCCATCTTTCTTAAGATGCCGCTTAATTGTTGCCCAGTATCTTTCGATAGGACGCAATTCAAGGCAGTTTGGGAGATTTCGGCATTTGTCGACAAAATCGACTTTTTCATCTTGAGCTTCTTCAACGAAGCAGCGTAGTGAGTAGATGCCAGATCCTGTCAAACAAGCCGTTTTTGATACATTATTTTCTGTAATTTTCACCGTTGATTGTGCCCGTTGTGAAATATGAATAACTCCTCAAACCACAGAAGCAAATGACTTGCCACACCAAAACGTATTTCCCAACTTTTTCGGTTCGGATGTATTACACATCATCAGGCACATCTGTCCTCTGCTTAGCGTTGAAAAAATGCGGCTCCGGAAGTGTTGTGGTATCCAATTTGACATACGTCTCGTCGTCCATCAAAATGCACTGGTTCGGCTTTTGGAGGAGAACGTCATACAAATTCCGTAATCGTATCTTCGAAGAATCTTTCTGTGAATTCGTCCTTTTGGGTGCTTTCTGTTTCTTGTAGGTTCTAATATTGTTACGCTTTTCTTACGGTTACGGTATTCTGCATAGTTCGGACGCTAATGCCTCTTTGTTTTGGCAAATTTATCGAACGGAACACGGTCTGTATGATTTCAAAAGGCGCACAGCTGTCTGCTCCTTTTTCTGGTCCGAGACCCCCTTTTTTTCGCCCAGATTACGGTAATTCTTCAAGAGAACACGTTTCTCCAAGCTTCTTAACAATTTTGAATACTGCAGATTTAGTGCACATCAAACTTTGAGCCAATTCTCGAAACCACAACTTTCCGGAAAATTTGAGGAGAATTAATTTGCGAGTTGATTAGCTGATCGTTCGAAATTTATCACTTTTTTTCGATTTTCAGGTGTCTTGCCAAAGTAAACAATGCGTTTACACACTGAGCGAAAATTCACAAGTTTTAACTAAACATTTGATTAACAGGTGTTCACTTTCTCTTATGAATAATCCTCATGCAGATAATTACATCCAATAAGTTCGTGAATTCAACAGTATTCACGAACTTAAAAACTTGGTTAAAATCAGTAATCAATCTTAATGTTTGATTTTTTTTTTGTTTCGTGAATCGAACAATCGAAATAATTACATGAGGAACTGCGAAGAAACGTGCTCATGATTGATGGTGAATTTCATAGATATAAGGGATATAAGTTCTTTTCTTAACAAATGGAAAATTATGGTAATCTGATTTACATAAGATCGTGTTAAAAATTGTGGGATTTTTTACTAGACATTGAAGTGTGCAATGAGTGCATGAATTTTATTACGAATCAACGTAAAAAAATCATTTTTACGAATGAACGAGCAAGTGCTATTTCGGAAGCAGCCTTTGGTGAGATCAATCTGATTTTAAACATATTATAAAACTGCTAATTTTAAATAATACTAAATACGAGCCTGGTATGAAAAGTTTACTATTTACTTGTCGTAGTACTTTTATCCAAATGATATCGGTAGTGTATATATGCGAAAATTCACAATTTAAGCGTTACATAATAAATGGATGTCTGCTAATACAAAATTGTAGCAAAAACCCAAGCAAATCTCAGTTCCATTGCCCAGGCCGTTGCTGAATCATCCCTGAATCAAATTCCTCCCGTGTACGATCGAGGAAATGGTTCAATCGATCGACTCTGCCAGGGAGCTTAGCATTCGCAAACCTGAAGATCGTTGCGCACGCTGCAAACGAGTGCTGCTCCGCTCTGTAGGACAAATGACGGCCAAAATTAAATTAGAAATAATTGATCTTGAATAAATATAGACACCACCGAATCGGTGCGCCAAGCCTCGCCCATCGACGACGATAACAACAACGGCAGTTTGGCGGTACACAGGAATCCAAAGTGCAACAGCTATCTATATTTATGTGCCTACACGTACAGTAGGGAAATGGTTGACCTTGCATGTACACAACGGAAACAATTTTTTATCTCTACATCTTGGCTGTCACGTTTACGACACTTTATTTTTTTATCACCAACATTGCTGGTGAATTGTTCCACGCCCACGCCTACGATAATTCCATTTGTGTCAGAATTCGCGAACCGGATTTTGAGTTTTGAAAACGCTTTGACGTCAGTAGTCGGCATATTCTCGAATTCATCTTAACCGAATGTTCACCTGTTACTGCGAGCACATGTTTTGCTGCTATTTGCAGGAAATGTTCCGCTTGTTTGATGCGAATGATGCGTCTCTTGCGGAAACAAAATTCTGCCTGCAGTGAGAACTAAGCTGAACATACATGAACCTCTGGAGACCCGATACCCCGGTTGGTTGAGCACACTATTTACCAACAAAGCATCATCACATGATTTAACCTGTGTACTAGTGCCTTGGTTGAATCTATAAGTGCGGCACTTGAGACAGAACAGCATCGTCATCGTCGTTGGCGGCGATTGCAGAGCAGCTTTTTTTTTACTTCACGCCTAGTTAACCACCATAAGGCCCGAAGTTGTGCGATATGTATATTTGCTGGCTGGCACCTAACAACGTTCAAGTTGTGCACTGTGCTGACGTGGTTGTTCATCATCATAATTGACTCGATTACCTCCATCCATCCATCCGCATGGTATGCACATACTGCACCGACAGCACACAGGAGAGGTACACTAGGTCGGTAGGAAAAGTGCTTCTATGTCTACTACTAACCTATGTGATATGGGTTATACATAGCTCGAAGCGCACGGCATTCCTTCGAATTCATATTCATTCATTCGTCCGTTCGTTTGTTCTTTCATCAATTCCCGTCATTCAATCAGTCAACCAGTAAACGGGCAGCAGTGGCTGGGTGGCCGGGCACTGGCTCTTCCAGAATCGAGTTTTATGGGTTTTTAAGCACGTCGCTTGCATGTTAATCCACCAATTGAGGTACTTACTGATCGGATAAGTGGCGTATATTGATCCTTCGATTGAAATGATCTTAAATCGGGTGGTGTTCAGTCTCTGGAAATTTCAACCGATTCGATAAGAATCTGTTATGGCACGAGCAGTTTGAAGTTTCCTTGGAAATGATTATTAGAAGACAGGAAACTCATCTTTTCCGGGATAAGAAGCGCCGCCTGGAGGAGTTGGAGTGCGAAGAAATGGAGCAGCTGTATCGTTCTCGAGAAACGCGAAAGCTCTACAAGAAACTCAACACAACCCCAAAAGACTTTATGCCACGAACCGAAATGTGTTGGCTCGGCATATGGTTGGAAGTATCTTGACGGATGAACGTGAGATGATCGAACAGTGGAAGCAGCCCAACGATGAACACCTATATGGTGCAGAGGTGAAACATCAAGACAGCAGAAAAAAATACTTCATCGGAACGGCAACAATAAGCGATGTTAAGGATACCATCAAACAGCTTAAGAACAACAAAACAGCTAAGAGGATTGTATCGGAGCGGACCTTATAAAAATTGGCCCAAATAAGATGGCAAATTGTCTGCACCGACTGGTAGTCAGGATCTGGAATACCGAACAGCTACCGGAAGGGTGGAAAGTGGGAGCTATTTGCCCAATATACATAAACGGTGACAACTTGAAATGTGAGAACCAACCAGCACGGCCTACAAATTGCTTTCCCAGATCTTCTTCCGCTGTCTACCGCCGCTATCAAGCAGATTTGTGGGACAACATCGACAATCTTTACGTTGCGGCAGATTCTCTTAAAGTGTCGTGAATATCAAGTTCCTAGTCACCATCTTTTCATCGATTTTAAGGCCGCATATGACCACATGGTCATAAAGAACTATAGCAGATTATGGACGAGAACGTTTTTGCTAGGAAATTGACTAAACTGACGAAGGCCACCATGGATGGTGTACAATGCTGTGTGAAGATATCGGGTACGTTATGGGAGTCTTTAGAAACACGCAATAGACTTCGGCAAGGCGATGGTCTTTGCTGCCTCTTGTTGAACTTGCCTCTTGTATAACATGTGGGGTACGATATTCGATAAATCCCATCAATTAGTTTGCTTCGATGGCGACGTGGACATTGCTAAAACGTGAAGCAGAAAAGGTTGGATTAAGGATGAATACGTTGAAGACGGAGATGAGTTCTAGATGGTACATGAATTTGTATACCTTGGATCATTGATTACGTCGGATAACAACTGTAGCAGATTAATTTGAAGACGCATAATAGCCGAAAGTCGTGCTTACTATAGACTCCACAAGACCCGAAGGTCTGGTAATTTTTCCCTCGTACTAAGAGTACCATGGACAAGAGGATGATAAGACCGGTAGATCTCTAAGGGCACGAAGCGTTGACAATGCTCGAGGAGGACCAGCAAGCATTTGGATTTTTCGAACAGCTGTCGTTGGACGGTGTATGTGAAAACGGCGTATGGATGAGAAGAATGAACCACTAGCTGAAGCAACTGTATAGTAAACCCAATGTCGAGAAAGTAGCTATCAGAGGGTGCGGCACGTTGTAAAGATACCAGACCACAATTTAAAAAATAGTGTTTGCCTCGAATCCGGCCGGTTAAAGACGAAAGGGAGCGCAGCGAGCTAGGTGGTTAGACCAAGTGGAGCAAAACCTAGGAAGTGTAGGACGCTCGAGAAACTAGACACAAGCAGCCTTGAAGCGAGTGTCTTGGCGAAGCATTGTAGTGCAGGTGCCTTCCTGAAGGGACATTGGACCAGCAAAAGTAAGGTAAGTTTGATGAATTTTGAGCAGCAACTTTTTATAAAGCCTTGGGTTGATAAGATGCCAAGTTACTTACTTACGAATTAGGCCATGGCCGCGGTGGTCTCTGCTATGTACAGAAGTTTTCGCCATACTTTTCGATCCATAGCTGCACGTCGCCAGCCTCGCAGTCTGTGAAGGATCCGCAACTCGCTTTCTACTTGATCGATCCACCTTGCTCATTGCGCGTCTCTTCTTCTTGCGTCCGTCGAATCAAGAATCATTTTAAACTAGCTGAACCCGGTGCGTGCGCTGCTACGCTTGCAACTAAATGAAGGAAAATTTAATATAACTGGCACGTTTATGGTTTTTTTTTCGAAATGAGTTTTTTTTCTTGAATAAGCAGGGGTTCAAACTTCTATCAAAACATGCTTTTTTCCGAGAAACACACGTTTTGTGTTTAAGTAACCTTGATAATTCTCATTTTTGGTAGAAATTTGTGTTTCATTTGTGTGGGAGCCCTCCCTTCCAGAGGGGGGTGGTTTCTCAAACCACCATACAATCATTGCCTTCAAAACCCCCCATATTCCAAATTTGGTTCCATTTGCTTGATCAGTTCTCGAACCATCGCACTGGGCTCATCGATTATAATAAAAATTTGAGTTTCATTTGTTTGAAGCCCCCCCCCTTCCGAAAGGGGAGGGGTCTTGAACTACCATAGAAACATTCTTGCCTTCAAAACCCCGCACATATCAAATTTGATTCGATTTGCTTGATTAGTTCTCGGGTTATGAAGAAATGTGTGTCTCATTTGTATGAGAGCGCCCCTTCCTGAGAGAGTAGGGGTCTCAAACAATCATAAGAACCATAAGCCCCAAAAACCCCTTCATATAAACTTTCACGTTGGTCGGTTCAGAACTTCTCGAGTCTATAAGGGTCTGACAGACAGACAGACAGAAATTCATTTTTATGTATATAGAAATCTAGCTTCCAAATACCCCGATATGCTAAAAAGGTTTCATTTACCTGATTAGTTCTCGAGTTATGCCGAAATTTGCTTTTTATTTGTATGGGAGCCCCCCCCCCTCCCGCCCATTTTAAGCCCTAGAAACATTTCTTGCCTCAATATGCCAAATTTGGTTTCATTCGCTTCATTGGCTCTCGAGTTATGTTTAAAATTATGTTTCATTTTTATGGGAGTCTCCCCTTCCAAAAGGCGGAGGGGTCTCAAACCACCTTAGAAACATTTATTTCCTTCAAAAACCTCCACATTCCAAATTTGGTTCCATTTGCTTGATTTGTGCTCTAGCTATGTAGAAATTCGTGTTTCATTTGTATGAGAGACCCCTCCTTTCAGTAAGCGGAGGAGTCTCAAACCACAATAGAAACATTTCTTGCCTTCGAAAATCTCCACCTGCCAAATTTGGTTCCATTCACTTGGATAATTCTCGAGTTAGGCAGAAATTTGTGTTGTTTTTGTATGGAAACCCCCCTCCCTCCCCCTTCCAGATGGCGGAGGAGTCTCAATCTTCAATAGAAACATTTCTCTTCTCAAATAAACCTTCACATGCCAAATTTGGTTCCGTATGCTTGATTAGTTCTCGAGTTATGCACATATTTGTGTTTCATTAGTATGAGAGCCCCCCTCTTACAGAGGGCGGAGGGGCCTCGAGCTACTTTAGAAACATTTCTTGCCTTCAAAAACCTCTACCTGTCAAATTTGGTTCCATTTACTTGATTAGTTCTAAAGTTATGCAGAAACTTGGGTTTCATTTGTATGGGAGCCCCGCCCCTCGCCCCCTACCAGAGAGGGAGGAGAGGTCTCGAACTACCGTAGAAACATTTATTTCCTTTAAAATCCCCGCAAGCCAAATTTGGTTCCATTTGCTTTATTAGATCTAGGGTTATGAAGAAATTTCAGTTTCATTTGCATGACAGCACCCCTTTTAGGAGAGAGGAGGGGTCTCAAACTACCATAGAAATATTTTTCGCCACCAGAAAACACCACATGCCAAATTTGGTTCCATTTGCTTAATTAATTCTTGATATATGCAGAAACTTCTGTTTCATTTGTATGGGAGCCTCCCTTTCTAGAGAGGGGAGGGGTTTCATTTGTATGGGAGCCCCGCTCCTCGCCCCCTACCAGAGAGGGAGGAGAGGTCTCGAACTACCGTAGAAACATTTATTTCCTTTAAAATCCCCGCAAGCCAAATTTGGTTCCATTTGCTTTATTAGATCTAGGGTTATGAAGAAATTTCAGTTTCATTTGTATGACAGCACCCCTTCTAGGAGAGAGGAGGGGTCTCAAACTACAATAGAAATATTTTTCGCCACCAGAAAACACCACATGCCAAATTTGGTTCCATTTGCTTAATTAATTCTTGATATATGCAGAAACTTCTGTTTCATTTGTATGGGAGCCTCCCTTTCTAGAGACGGGAGGGGTCTCAAAATACCATAGAAACATTTCTTGCCTCTAAAAACTTCCGCATGCTAAATTTGGGTTCCTTTGCTTCATCAGTTCTCGAGTTATGCAGAAAAATGTGTTTCATTTGTGTGGCAGCCCTCTCTTTCAGAGGAAGGAGGGGTCTATTACTATCTTAAAAACCTTCCTCGGCTTCAAAAACCCCTGCATACAAATTTTCATGCCAAACGGATCTTCTGCTCGCGAGTTAAATCGTGACAAAGGAAACCCCAACTCATTTTTATTTATGTAGATTGGCTGCCATCCGACATTCTTACGACGAACCCAGCCCACCTTACTATAGTCGTCTGATTTTAGCTGTGTGAACGTTGGGAGGTTTACCCAGCAACTGATGCAATTTGTAGTTTAATCGCCTCCTTCACGTTCGTCTTCCATCTGCCCTCCACTGTAGATCTGTGACTGTGACCTTCCGTTCAAATTGGTTGGTCCTCCATAAAGAATGTCCATGGTTCGTGGCTGTAAAGGACTACCGGTCTAATTTTTGTCTTGTAAATGGTGAACTTTGAAGTCCAGCTAACTTTGTTCGATCTTAGCGCCCTTCAGAGTCCCAAGCACGCTCTATTGTCAGCCATAATGTGCTTTTCTATCTCTCTGCTGGTGTCGTTATCGGGGGTCACCGATGACCCCAGAGACACGAATTCGCATCGATTTAATCATCGTGTAGATCTGAAGTAGTGGTGGGAAGCTAACAAAGCTAACAACAATACTACTAGCTCCAGTCTTAAGTCTGATGTACGTTAAGGCCATTGTTTCAAATTTGCGTGTTTACACTTAACGAAATAAATTCGTAAGATATTCATAAGATTGCATTATGATGAAATTTGTCAGAAGCAGATAATTTCTCATCTCCATGCGAGGCTCTATGAGTGGACATTAATTTATTCACATACTCTAATTGTTATGTTTTCTATTCTCCGTGCGTGGAGTAACGATTATGATGTAGAAGGAGATGTTCGCTCATCGCCATGAGGCATCAAGAGTGGACAGTAATGTTTGCTAGAATGAAAGATATGAAGAGAAAGTGTTGAAAGTTCCGTCAGTGTACGGTAGATTGGAAATATAACAGAAGTATTGAATATTGAGCGAAAGGGCATGGGTAAAGTAGTAGTCGAACCAAGGACGTTACCTTTGCCTAACATCCCACTGCGGGGTAGGTCGAGGCACGGACGAGTCTGCCACCTCAACAGGCAAAAGTAACGTGTTGGTACACGCTCATGTACTTCTGATAGCTGTGTGAAAGTTCCTAGCGGTTGTTTGTATGCACTCTGTTTTGATGCGAACATGGGAGAACTCTCTCCTTTTTTTGGGTTTGTTTTGATTCGCAACGTCTGAGATCACTCAGGTTTTTGCTCGTCATCTCTAACGTAGAGACTTCGGAGTAATTTATTGCTAGAACGAATTGAAATGAAGAGAAACTGTATTGATAGTTCCGTATAGGGTGAGTATCGGTATACGGTAGTATCCGATCAGGCACATAACCCTTTATCAAGCTACCCAATGCAGGGTAGGCAAGGGAGAGGATACACCCTTGACTGGTAAAAGGTTATGCAACAGATCGTGCTCTTATACTACCTATTGCTTTGATCTGGTTCTAGCGATTTGTCCCTCTCCCAATACTGCCAAACATGGGTGAGAAATCATCTCCTCCTGCGGACTAAGTCCGCCACTTCAACAGGCAAAAATGTGATCGTCAGTCGGTGCGAATCAAAACAAACCCAAAAAAGGAGAGAGTTCCTCTCCCATGTGCGCATCAGTAAACAGAGTGCACACAATAGATCGCTAGAATAACTATACAAGCCACAGTGGTACATGAGCGTCTTCCAACCGGACATTTTTGCCTGTTGAAGTGGCGGACTTAGTCCGTGCTTCGACCTACCCCGCAGTGGGATGTTAGGCAAAAATGTCGTTGGTTCGAGTACCACTGTACACATGCCCTTTTCGCTCAATTTTCCTAAAACATCTGCTATGTTTCCGAGCCTGCCGCACACTAGCGGAACTATCAAAAACTTTCTCTTCATATCTTTCAATTCTAGCCAAAAAACATTGTTGTTCACTCTTGGTGCCTCATGGTGATGAGCGAACATCTCCTTCAACATCAAATTGAGATGGCTTAATAATTGATCGTAATCGTAATAAACGTAATCAAGTTGAAGCTAAAAGACCAATATATCTTTTAAACGTATTCAGAGAAATATGTTGCTAGTCTGTTGTTAAAACAATATTTAATTGGTAGTTTGAAAATTGATTATTATTTATTTTATCATCCAACAAAATCTTATCCACCGAGTTTTTAATACTCAAATCTAAAATTATTAACATGAGTCAGTAATGCCTCCAACCACGCCCCATAAAGTCCAACGAACGATTCTCTACTGACCTAATTTCCGCCTGTTGCACCCGCCTTTGCCCATCGCCACCCACAACAACCCCTGACAGGCCTGATCTCAAGTTGCAGCGCCATCGCCGTCATCGTCGGTCGTGTTGTGCATCCATAATTTCGATTCCGACATTCTTCTCATGGTTCTTGCTAGAGCATTTACTTATGCCATTATGAATATTACCTACATAGGTACGTTTGGGCGATATGAGTTGCACGCTTTGGAATAACACTTGAATGCCGCCTTGCAAAACTTCGGTCCAGCCCGGGGCTTCATTACCTTCCGATTTTTTTTTTAACGAAATAGATAGCTCGCTTGCCTCCATCATGGCACATATATCCAGGAGGTTTAGGGTTAGTAGACCGAATTTGTCAAACAGTCAAATACTGGAAATAGATTGAATACAGAATATTGAAGAACGTATTTTAAGACATTGTTCATGCGGCCTCAACGCATTTGGCCGAGTATCTCTCAGCCCAACGACCCATCACCATCAAGTCAAGTGTGGTAAACCGAGCCCGGGTTAAGCATCGGAACAGATGCATTGCCAAAGGATCGATTCTCTCTTCCTGAGTGCGGCACTAGCACCTAGGCACTTTATGATATGCGAAAGGGTACGGACTGGATGCACTTGAATGTAAAGAAACGTCTCAATCAATCTGGGCCACTCTGAAAAAGTGAAGAAAAAAAGTCAGTATTGTATGCTTGCGCACGTTGCTCTCTTCTGGCACTGGTTGTTGTTGTTGTTATTATTGTTACCGTTAACGAAATGAGATAATAAATTTGAGAAGTCACGTTTCCTGAAAGGGCATATTTCTTTTTCCTTCTTTACTTGGGCCGGCCAGCTACTAGCGATGCAATATTTGAACCACTCAATCAGGATGGAGCTCTGAAACAGGATGTAAAAAATACATCTAGGAATATAGAGACCGCTCCTGAAATGCTGCAATGCAGCAGTTTTCGCACTCAACGTTGGTTGGGTGTGTTTTCTATCAATTTGGCATCGATTTTTCCGCTGCAAATGGTGCATGACGATTATGAGGGAAAAATGCATTTTCATGACATACTGTGGGTACCCGATTTCGATAATAACGCTAACGCTGAACAATATTGTGTATTCCGTAAAAAATACTTATTGTTAATTGGCAGGACTTGTTATTCTATGGCTCGGAATATTTATATAATTCGATTCAATTTTTTTATCTGCCATCCGACATCTTCAAATAGTTCACGACTGTTCTTCTTCTTCATTAGCATTTCAAGCTTATTGCTTTCACAATTAGCTTATTGCTTGCTCACAACTTAGTGTTCTAAATGCACTTCTACAGTTATTAATTGAGAGCTTTCGATGCCAGTTACCATTTTTGCATAAGTATGATTGTGTGGCAAGTACAATCATACGATATGCTCAGGGAGTCGAGAAGTTTTCCTTAACGAAAAATTCCCAGACCATACCGGGAATCGAACCCAGCCACCTCCAGCATGGTGTTGCTTTGTAGCTGCGCCTTTACTGACTGAGCTAAGGGAGGACCCACGACTCTTCTACGTGTCTCAAAACTGAGTCGTTTTTGACTCTATTTCGTTGAAAGTGAAATGCCTCAAATTTTGAATAAATCTTGATGTATTCGACCAACCGATGCAGGACTTTGGTCCCGGCTGTTGTGTGTCGGTTTCGATATACGTGTCGTCGTCCAGAACCTTGGTTTGGTGAGCCACTAGCGGTACAACTTCCTTGCACGGGCTTTGAAAACCAAGGTCTACTTATCAACCGTGTTTGGTGCCTTTCGAACTTTGTATAGCTGTAGTCCAACAATTTTCGCCGTCTTTGAGAATGATTTTAGATTTATTCTTCCTCCATCAATCAGCGCACTTCACATAGTAGTATCATCGTCTCGTACTGTTTATGCGGTAGCCTTGCGTGGCTTGGCAACCTGACCTTCACGGAAACCGTTGCGGAACTTACGGCGCACAATCTTCAAATAACGCATGCGGCCAGTTCCAGTGGTCTTCCTCCTCTTAGCCTTGATCGACCAGTTATAGGTACGGATCTTGGCCGCTGGGTATCCACATTGCGAGCAGGTATGCTTCTGGATGTTATAAGACGACCGGCCGCAACGACGGCACAGCGTATGGGTCTTATTACGACGTTTACCAAAGCTGGAGGTACCCTTGGTCATTTTGCAGCATTAAATGACAAGAGGTATTAAATTCAAGTGCGAACACTTTTCTAACAAAACGGAAAGAAGCAACCTGAACTGAAACGTGGGTGAACGCTTGATACTCTTCGAAGATCTTGATCGTGCTGGATACGGTTTATTGGTAAATTCCGAGCATTTTTCAAATCCATCAATATGGCGCTTTTCGATTTTGGAAGTAAGTCTCCATTTTTTTTGCGAAATTCCAGCAAAAATTTACAAATTAATGAGTGAGTCCTTCGAATATAGTCTTTACCCATCTTGACAAAATTCGTGCCCGGTAAACCCAAAAGCGTAGATTTTCAGGCAACATAACATTATAAAATCTTGAATATGTTATCAAAAGAATGAACGTTTGTTCTTTAAATTGCTTCAATATTCATTTATGTAAACAGATTCATTATAAATATTTATTTTGAAATGTCAGAAATTAAATTCAATAAACCACACTTAATATCAATTATACGTCGGGATTGGAAAATATGCCACTCATTCACGTTGCAATTTAAAGGAGTTCTGAACTAATTAAGACGAAACTATGTTTATTTGAAGAAGCAGTGTATTGATGAATCCTGGAAAGTTCCAGGATTCACTATGGCAACCCAGCCGTCAAAACCCAACAAATTCATCAGATTGAAGAAAGTGGTTACCCGATTTGCTTACTGATCAAATGGTCGGGAGTTTAATCCCAGACCCGTCCCCTTCCTTGCCATTTGTCAATTGCCTCTTTTTATCACCACTAGATTTAAAGTAAAAAGCAGTCTACTGGTCTTTCTTTCATTGATCGCATAACTTACCACAGTGAATCCATGATCTTAAAATAACCTGCCTCACTAACACAAATCTATCCTTCCTTTGACAATTGTGGAAACGCAGAGGTAAACACGGTCTCTAAACAACGATTGTCAAACTAATCATCCTTCCCCCCTCCCCAAAGTCCGCGAGGACGTGGCCGGCGCCGGTACTGATCTATACATAAAATGAATTAGTAAACTTGTACATTGAAGATATAAAAGCTATCCCCAAGCTCCATCTATGTGGTTCTTTGTGCAATTACACTAGTTCTGGTCGATAACGGAGTGGCAACTACGAAATGCAGGGCCTTTTAAAAAAACAGACAAAGGCGACAGAGTTGTCATCATGGATAAGGAGGACTACGACAGGCAGATGACGTCTAAGATCAGTAATGGACCTTATAGGCAGCTTCAAGTAGACCCCCTACCAAACATGGTGAAACACGTGGATAAGTGTAAAGCGGTACTGGCAGTAAAGCAGTACTAGCAGTACCGTCTTCGCGAACCAAACCACTCCTTCCCGGAATTAAAGGCCTCCCAAAAGTCCACCAACCCAGAAACGAAATGAGGGAGATTGTTTCATCTGTTGGATCTCCAGCCCATAAGCTAGCAAAGCTAGCTAAGAATTTGTACAACAGCTACAGTCATCAGGTCATATAGATGATAATGAAGTAATGGTATCTTTCGACGTCACGGCTCTTTTCCCTAACCGACTAGGGACGCAATTAACCTTCTAGAAGATTGGCTTTTAAAACAAGGAGATGATACAACATGGAAGCAAAAGGTGCGGGTGTACCTTAAGCTGACTCGAATTTGCATGGAAGAGAACTACTTCACTTTCAGAGTTTCATTCTAAAAACAACTAAAAGGAGCCCCCATGGGGAACGCTCTATCCCCATTCCTCTGTGTACTGTTTATGGCAAATCTAGAAACAATCCTAAAGGCCAAAGGATTACTTCCAACTCGTTGGTTAAGATACGTCGACGACATCTTCGCCGTAGTGAAACAAGAGGATCTCCCCTTAATTCTTCAAGAAATCAGCAATCTCCACAAAGACATTCAGTTCACTCATGAAATAGAAAAGGATGGGAAACTTGCATTCCTCGACCTTCTAGTAGTGAGATACTCATTGCCATCATCGCCTTTAAAGTTTGAAATCTTCAGAAAACCCGCAAACACCCAAAGAGTCATCACGTACACTTCAAACCACTCTTTTAAGCATAAAATGGCCAATTTCCACCACATGATCCACTAGTTGTTGACCCTTTCTGTGAAAAAAAAAACTCGAAAAGCCAAAGAATTAGCATATGCCTTCGAAACTGAACCTTTCAATTCTCCGATTCATCTGAACCCCTGAAACGTGTATCCGCCCCCTTCGATAAAGACATTACGCAAAAGCTGAAACCACGACTTAAGGAATTTGGCTTGTACTTAGTTTTCACTAGTAGGCAAAATCAGTTGGCATCGTTGTTAGGCTGGCCAAAGATTCAGTAGATATATTAGGCAGAGCAGGGGTATACAAAATTAAGTGTAAATACTGCAGCCAAATATATGTAGAATCCTGACAACAAGGTTCAAAGAGCATCTAGCGGGAGGTGACTAAAGCCGTCTAACAGAATGAGAAAGAATTTTCACATAACTTCAAATCGACAGTTGCAGAAAACATCTTCACGGAAAATCACGACATAACGACGAATGACATCACAATTTTACGGACTACCTTTGCATCCTGAAAATTAGACGTCGCAGAAAGCTTAGAAATAAACAAACAACAGAACACAAATCTACTAAACTAAGCCCAAGGCACATGGCTCTTCAACTTAGTACCTAAACGACAACAAAATCGACGCAGTGGAACATCCGCTGCTACAGAATAATTAGGTTAGGTATAGGGAAAATGCGAGGTAGATATTAAGCATATTTGTTTTTGACTCAGGATAGGTTAGGTAACAAAATGATAGCTGTAGGTGAACGTTTTTGTATTTGGAAAATAATGTACAGGGTGGTGAAGGTTTTTTTTCAGTCGAGTATTAGAATACGACACTGTAGAAGTCTGCACATTGTAGACAAAACTTACTCTCCGATCCTTAAGCTATTACCATTTAGAATCTGGAATAATAAAATCATCTGTATCTCGGTAACGGATTGACGCACAAATAAGTTTAATACATCAAAACAAAAGTAATTCACCGTACTTTAAGGAAAAATATGATGTTTTGGTTCTCGTTTTGGTTCGGTACGAAAAATTATCGAGTAAGAGAACGTCCATTAGTTACGTCACGCAAAAAATGATTTTTCATAATACCCCCCCCCCCCCCTCACCATTTTTTGTATGGACCTTCATTTTTTTTTGTATGGATCGTCACGTTTTTCCAAACCCCCCCTCCCCCGTACTGCGTGACATAATTAATGGACCTTCCCTAAGAAGAAGTTTAAGTTCTTCTGAAAACTTAAATACCCTGAGCTTCTGGGATGCTCCCAGAACTATTGGGAAGTTTGTGGAGCTTCTAGAAAGATTCCTGAACTTCTAGGAAGCTCTCATATCTAATGGAAAAATCCATGGAATGTTTCTTAAACTTTTGAGAATGCTCCAAAAAAAATTTAAAAATGCTACAAAAAGTTTCCTGAACTTCTGGGACGTTTTCTGAATTATGAATTTCTGCTGTCTTCATGGACGTTATCATAGACTAACTCTAAGACCAGTAGGTCCCATACAAATACGATTTTTTTCTTGGCTCAGTCAGTACTAGAACATCGGTCCCAAGCTCGGTCCCAAGCTCAATAATGCGCCCCTTATAATGAACTCGCATGAACACACTTTCAAATATTCTGTCAAAATAACACAGCAAATCAAAACAATGGCGCAAATAAGTATAGCAACGTGCAGGCTTCAAGGTGTACTTCGGACCAAGGGGTTCTACAACAGTGAACCAATTTCAAATCGCTAGTTGCATATTGATTGTTGACGTTATCCTCTCTGTTTCGACTCGTGTTTATCCGCTGTCAAATATAAAGCAGCATTATCTAATATAGACCAGTAGGTCCCATACAAATCTATTTTAGCTGGTTCTATACAATTTTTGCTGATGTAAATCATGTATAAAGTTGTTCCAAAAATAGACCACCGCTGAAGATGCCCTTACCGATTGATATTCAAAACAACAGTGACAGCAGATTTTTGACTCGCACTTAGAGCCGATTTCATTCATTGCAGTAAATAAAGTTTATTTGCCATAGAAGTGACAGATGTGTATTCATTTGTTATGTTCATCTCGCAGACGATAATCATGAATTCCGGAAAGTAAACATCATCATAACACTGGGATAAAATCATTTTCACTTCTATTGAATATTTCATGAAAATCCAAGGCACAGGTCTTTACTGTCACGTTGCATTCCATACTACTTGATTATCCTGTGCCAACACGATCCATCTTTGACACTCATCAACCATTCCGTCTGCGGAGGATCTACTGACCAATTTACTCCTCATCGCTCTTCAATTTATTCATTCTAAATGAACATATTCAACCCAAAAATCACAAACTAATTAATTTACCTTTCTTCTCTTGCCCGTGTCGTTTTCAGGCTGCTCACGCCAACCAGCAGTAGTGGATAACAAGAGGAGAATTTTTCGCTCCTGGCGGCCGTGCTAGGTCGTTTGCTGGCGAAAATCCTGCACTAGCATCAACAATCACACATACATTCACACAAGACGCCGCCACGCACAGGGCGCAGTAGAAACGATGCAGCGAACGTTCGGACTTTCGCCAGCAAGCCGCGCCGGTGTGTACGATGGTAAGATAGCTGGCCTATACGACCTCGAGGAAACGCTCGGCTCGGGACACTTTGCGGTGGTGAAGCTGGCCCGACATGTCTTCACCGGCGAGAAGGTGGCCGTCAAGGTGATAGACAAAACAAAGTTGGATGAAATCTCGCGGGCCCACCTGTTCCAGGAAGTGCGGTACGATCGCTTGTGCCCAATTTTCTTATCCGTGACTCACATTAAAAATGATTGGAATTTTCCCCTTCCAGGTGTATGAAACTCGTTCAGCACCCGAATGTGGTGCGGCTGTATGAGGTCATCGACACACAGACCAAACTGTATCTGATATTGGAGCTGGGCGATGGCGGAGATCTGTACGATTACATCATGCGCCACGACAAGGGC
Organism: Aedes japonicus; assembly: GCA_034211315.2. Taxonomy (NCBI): domain Eukaryota; kingdom Metazoa; phylum Arthropoda; class Insecta; order Diptera; family Culicidae; genus Aedes; species Aedes japonicus. The sequence goes on from JASCZW010005560.1 coordinate 110,085, forward strand.
CTGTCGGAGAATGTGGCACGGGAGTACTTCCGTCAGATTGTACGGGCGATTTCGTACTGCCATCAGCTGCATGTAGTGCATAGGTGAGTGGGCTGAATTTAATTGAAAAGCATTTTAAAAACGCTACCGCTTCTATTCACAGGGACTTAAAACCAGAAAATGTAGTATTTTTCGAAAAGTTAGGAGTGGTAAAGTTGACTGATTTTGGATTTAGTAATAAGTTCTGTCCGGGCCAGAAGCTGGAAACATCTTGCGGCAGCTTGGCGTACTCAGCGCCGGAAATTTTGCTCGGCGACTCGTATGACGCACCAGCAGTCGGTAAGCAATGAAATCCGCTTCAACGAGTGCAAACCAACTAAATATAAATGTTTTCTTCCTTTCGCACATCCGCAGACGTCTGGTCACTGGGTGTCATTTTGTTTATGCTCGTGTGCGGCCACCCACCGTTCCAGGAGGCAAACGACTCCGAAACGCTTACAATGATTATGGACTGCAAGTACACGATGCCGGATCACGTGTCCGACGGCTGTCGAAGGTATTACCGCTGTTGCACATGCAAACAAAGTCGTACAAATAGTAATTCTTTTCGCCCCCCTGTCCCCCTAGACTTATCGGTAACATGTTGGTGCGGGAACCGGAAAAACGTGCCACCCTGCAGCAGATGTCCCAGAACGAGTGGTTGCTGGAAGGAAGCACCGAAGAAACACCCGAGTACCTGCCGCTCGTAAGCCGGGAGCAAGTGAGCGAAGAAGACCACTCGTTGATCATTCAAAAAATGATCAACGGCAAAATAGCCACCAAAGAGGAAGTTTTAGAGTAACTATCATCTGAGTGTATTTAACTTAAAGTGTGCTTTACAGAATGTTGTTGTTTTCCAGGGCTCTAGATCGTAACGAATATAATCACATAACGGCGACATATTTTTTGCTGGCCGAGCGAAAATTACGCGCCCATCGGCAGGAGGAAGCGCAAAAGCGGAAACCGGAGCTCACGCTACCGGTGTCCAATTCGACGAGGTAAGGACAACACGCTAATGCGTGCATTCGGTAACCTACCTCCTGCATGTACGTTGGTGTGTATATGGTACTCAATTGGTGCAGTATTTCATCCTTCTGGTTTGAGCGACAAAAAATTCACCCACGTCACATTGTAACGTTGCATGCATGCATGATCAAAGCATTTTCGGTCATATCGATTGTCAGGCGGCTTTTGTTGGGATGCTTTTTTTAGAGTAGAAAAATGTTGGTTAATAATAGATGCTACGAGTGACTGATATTTTTGGTAAATGAATTAAAGATATTTTTAATTTGTTGATTAAAGTAGAATCCCAGCTAGTGACCTGTCATGTAACATAGATACCCAAATATGAATAATCCATTCATGTCACAGTAAGAAAATATGTTAATCCAATTGTTGATGTTCTATGTTTCCTCGTCTATTTTATTTTCTGACGTATACTGCGGAGAATAGCACGTTCTCCATGAAGTAGTTTTAGCAAAAAGAACCCAGACATTGCAGCTGGAATTGTCCGACAGGTGGCTGGTAGTTCTTTCGGAAGCGTATTGTCCATCGAGAAGCTGAATTATTTTCTGCGAGATTGTGCGATGGAGATAGTCCTAGCCTATGAACATCTAGCAGTTTGTCAGGGAAACAAACTTTTTTGGGCTTCGTTTCGTTAAATCTGTACAACATTCAAACCATCGATACCATTTCATGTCACATGCTGAACATCAATTTTGCGGTAAGCGATGATACGATTACATCGCCTCTACTGATTTTATTGCCGAAATAATACGCGCCGATGGTGATGAGACTAGAAGCAGCTAGAAACGCATTGAGGGTTGACGCATTGAAGATAACCCAACATAAGTTTCACAAAACAGTGCTGAAAACAGAGGTCTCTATAGTCACAACAATGTTCAATTCGCTTTTCACGCACGCCGAACGTGATCAAATCGGTCCGTGCAAAAATTGCTCGCAACCCGGTGCGTTCCATAAGAAAACTTGCAAAGGAAGCCAATATTTCGGAGAAATCCATGCGGAGAATTATCAAAGAAGACCTGCATGCATCTTTCAGAGCCAGAGTGAAACGCCACTTGATTACGGACCGGGTCAAGGAGCTACGAGTGACTCGAACCTAGAGATTGCTTTCCTTGTTGAAGAAGGAAAAAATGATAATCCTTTTCAGCATCGATGCTATGGCCAACAGCCGCACGGACCGGTTCATTTCACCGCAGAAAATGGAGAACGTTCCGGAAAAAGTGAAATTCAAATTTCAAACCAAACATCCGGCTTGTGTCATGATGTTTGGCTTGGTGGCATCCAACGGTTTGAAAATGCCGCCTGTTTTCATTGATGCTGGAGATAAAATCAATACCGAACTGTAAATTGGTATTTTAAAGGACCAAGTGCTTCCCTGGGTGAAGGCCAACTTCTCCGAGGACCAAAACGTTGTCCTACAGCAGCTGGAGCGCCGTGTCACACGTCCAATCGAACCCTAGAATGGTTGAACGATAACATGAAGATTTGGCCGAAGGATTTGTGGCCCCCTACAATCCAGATCTTAATCCGTTGGATTATTCGATTTGGGCATATGTTGAAGCACGAGCCTGCAAAACATCACACCCTAGTGTGAAAACCCTCAAGTCAACCATAACACGCACATGGCAGTCAATGTCGGAGGACTACGTCCGAAAGGCATGCTCTGGCTTCCGGCGTCGGCTCGAGGATGTTATTAATAAAAATGGAGGACACATTGAATAAATTCGTTTAAAAAGGACTTTATAAAGATAATTGCACTCGAAAATGTTGATATTATTATTGCTTGAATTAGTTGAAAATGGGATTTGAAAGAAATAGAACAGATTTTCGGGGCGGTGCTGGATATGCTTGAGATGCTGGGACTATAAACAAACCTACCGTTGATGAACAAAATCTACCGGAAATCACTAATAGGGCCTGATTTGCTAAATCTTTATCTTCACATGGGGTTTATGTCGCGTAAATCAGATATAAACGACTAACAATTACAAACAACGGCAATGAATGTCTAATTGAACAAAACCAAAGCCAATTGGTTATGGCCAGCGGTACGGGAAGTGTCTGGTAACCGATGATGAAACACGTCAGCAGATGATCCGAAGCCGAAAATGTCAAAGAGTCGGTTGATTGATCGACTTGGCTCGTGTAGTTCATAGTTACTATTGCGAAGTTCTATATGCAGAAATACACGTTGACGAAGATGTCTTTCAGGGGCGGATGTATTTAATTGCGACAGCAGTGTTGGAAAATCAATGTCACCTGCGGGGAGCTTTCCAGCTAAAAATAATTTGTTCGGCCACCCGTCTCAACTTAAGTGCATTGATATTCAGCAAACGGCAATGCTTGAAGTACAGTAACAGGTTCGTATGTAGGATCACGCCATCTGAGGAAACGAAGAAGGTATCTTATGAATCTTCGTTGAACCGCTTCAATGCGGGCGATCCATGCCGTCGCACAAGTGAGCAGTAAAGTGATCTGCAGCATTGTGGATCATGGAACTCGTCGGCAATTTAAAACACGAAGCATAGTTGACGATTAGCTCTGGCGACAATGTCATCGTAGCGAGGTCGGAGAGTTCATAATCGAAGATGAAAGGTATGTTTTTCCGATGAAATAAAATGATGTTGCATTTTTCAATACTCAAGCCCATCAGCCCCAATCGGAAAAAATACACAACATATGCTGCAGATAGGTGCAGTTTGATAAGCTAAGAGGCGGCACCCAGGCGGTAACAGCAAGAAGACATAATTTTTAAAGATCGAGAACAACAGAGGGCCCAGGTTGCTGCCTTGAGGTACATCCGAAAAAGTTGTTTAAAAAGCTTCTGATTTCGAAGAGCCAATCTTAACCCGTACCGAACGATTCGCCAAGTATGACCTGAACCAATCTATAGTCGTTGATGAAGCACCTGGTAACTTCAGCTTAGCAAGCATATTTTCATGGTCTGACATGGTGCGGCCTTCAGATCTTTATACGGAGCATCAACCTGCCATTCGGAATCCACACAACGCAGACAGTTAGACGTAAACAGAACCAAGTTTGTAGTAACCGATCGCTTCGAAGAAAACTGTGTTGATCAGAATCGATGTAGTTTTCAGAGCACGCAAAGAAGGTATTATCATAGAGAACAGACGTCCAGGTTCAAACAAACGATTGTGGTCATAAACGGAACTGTCGATTCAAATTAGTATAGAATGTCTAATGCCTAGTGTTTCAATTTTGACAAAGGGACATTGCAAGAGTTGTTCTCAATGATGGTCATCAAACGAAATGATGGTGAAATGTTCAAATGTAACGAAAGTGTGAATACTTTTGAGGCACAAATCCCAAAAACAATGATTTGTATGTTGATTACGCAAACAATTGAGAAAAGAGCAATTAACTCTTTTTTGTATAATTTAGATACAGTGGCAAGAGGTCAACAGAGGCAGCACAATAATGCTTTCGTGCTACTACCTAAAGGGCGATACGGTCAAAATTTGGTCAATATTAACTTGACGTATTTCTTTCAATTTTGCATTTAAAAAACCTGAGCACCCCTCATTTTGAAGGTGTGTGTGTGTAGAATGTTGCTCCTATTTTGATTTTGGAATTCACTCTTCAGTTGTCAAAATGCCGTCCAAGCAAGAAGAGCAGCGTATCAAAATTTTGCTCGCGCATCGCGAAAAGCCGAGCTACTCGCACGCAAAGTTGGCAAAATCGCTAAAAGTTGCCAAATCAACCGTTACAAATGTAATTAAAGTGTTTGGGGAACGTTTGTCGACAGCCAGGAAGTCTGGATCGGGGAAATCGAAAACCGGAAGCCGCTGAGACGACAAAGAGAGTTGCCGGTAGGTTTCAAGCGAAACCCTAACCTATCTCTCCGAGATGCCGCAAATAAGCTGGGTGTATCGTCTACAACCGTGCATCGAGCCAAAAACGAGCCGGACTATCGACTTACAAGAAGGTAGTGATTCAAATCGCGATGATAAACAAAATACGACGGCCAAAGCGCGATCCCGGAGGCTGTACACGACGATGCTGACGGAAGTTTGACTGCGTGGTAATGGACGACGAAACCTACGTCAAAGCCGACTACAAGCAGCTTCCGGGACAGGAGTTTTATACGGCAAAAGGAAGGTGGAAAGGTAGCAGATGATTTTCAAGCACACGAAACTGTCAAAGTTCGCAAAGAAATATCTGGTTTGGCAAGCCATCTCGTACCTGTGGCTTGAAAGCAGCATTTTCATAGCTTCCGGACTGTCAACCAAGAAATTTACGTGAAAGAGTGTTTGAATAAACGTCTGCTGCCTTTCCTGAAGAAACACGGTTGTTCCGTACTGTTTTGGCCGGATTTGGCATCTTGCCATTACGGTAAAAAGGCCATGGAGTGGTACTGCCGCCAACAACGTGCAGGTGGTTCCTAGCGACAAGAACCCTCCCAACACGCCAGAGCTCGCCCAATTGAGAAATACTGGGCTATTGTCAAGCGGAACCTAAAGAAGACCAAAAAAACTGCTAGGACGAGCAGCAGTTCAAGGCAAACTGGCTTTCTGCGGCGAAGAAGGTGGACAAGGTGGCTGTACAAAATCTGATGGCAGGGGTCAAGCGTAAGGCCCGGCAATTCGGATTTGGAAAAGTGGAAGCCTAACTAAATATTTTTCCTGAATTTTATACTAATTGAACTTGAAAAAGAAATTTAATTTGATTTTTTAAATAAACGATTTCACCGATTTACACGCGTTTTCCCTTGACCAAATTTTGACCGTATCACCCTTTAATGCTGTTCCACGCATGGATTCTCTTTGTGGTTCCGGCGAAGGTTCCGTTGAGAATTCTGACGAGCAATCAAATGCTGGTAGCTTGATTGGGAAAGAGCATAGCAAAAATTTGCCTGCAGATAACGCAATGGAATGCGAATATCTCGAAGATGATGTTGACTTCCAAAAGTGGATGGAAACAACTTCACATGCAGAGACATCAAACTTGGTTGATGTTCAAACGGGTGAAAAAGATGCTATCATAATAAGTTGGTTGAAAATATGCCTCCAGAATCAGCAGGCCCAAGTCAAGCACTTCCCAAATTTGCAACCTCCCAAATTTGCAACCTCGAATACTCCAATTTAATAACACTTGCAAAGAACTCGGCTTCCGATGCCTTGTTGAAGGTAGAACGCAAAAAGAATGCAATTTTTAAGAGAAGAAATAATGCACTAAGACATAGACAATTTGAGACGTTTTTTGTTCAGCAATAAAACTAAACAAAAGCTGTCGAAACTTCAAAAGGATTCAAAAGATGTGCGACCATGAGATGGATCGGAAGACAACTGGGAATCACCCATACAACTGTGTCTCGGGTGGTAAAAACGTTTAAGGAGTCCCAGACAACCGAACGGTGGGCTGGAATTGGAGGAAAATCGAAGACAGCTGACCCTGTGAAGGCCCGGAAGGTGTTGTATTATTTCAAGTGTAATCCGAACCTTTCGATTCGCGACGCGGCGCTGAAGGCAAAGTGTTCCGCCTGGTTCGTTCAGCAAACCATGAAACGAGCTGGGCTTCGTGTATTCAAGGTCCACAAGGCACCGAACCGGCGTGATCAACAAAACACGGCGGCCAAATCCCGCGCAAGGAAGCTGTATCGAGAGTGGTTAACGAAACCGATGTGTGTGGTTATGGATGACGAAACCTACATCAAGGCAGCCGCAAAGCAGATACCGGGGCTGGAGTTCTACGTTGCCAAATCACGGTTTGATATTTCGGAAGACATAAGGAAGAAGAAAGTGGACAAATTCGCCAAAAAATACTTGCTCTGGCAGGCCATATGCTAATGCGGTAAACTGAGAAAACCGTATATCACAACGGGTACCATCTACAGCGAAATTTACCGTAACGATTGCCTCCAAAAGTGTCTGTTGCCCTTCCTGCGGTGCCACGGATGCGAGATATTATTTTGGCCGGACCTGGCATCGTGCCATTACGCGCAATCAACGTTGGATTGGTACAGAGACAATAACGTTGTTTTTGTACCAAAAACCGTCAGCCCCCCAGATTCTCCAGAGATTCGCCCGGTGGAAAAATTTTGGGCCATAATGAAGGCCAAAGTTCGAAAATCGTCCAAGGTGTTTAAGAACGAGCTGCAGTTGACGAAAGAATGGATGAAAGTGACCAAAAGGGTCGGCTCCACCATTGCACAAAATGTATTGAGGGGTCTTAAGGGAAAAGTGCGGGCTTTCAACGAACGATGACAAAGAAATAGAGTTATCATGCCGAAACATAATCCATATGTTTTAGTTCATTCCCTGAAAGTTTCAAGACTAGAAATAGATTGACAGCACTGAAATTGTATGTTCCTCTTATGCCACGGGCGAGCGTGGTAGTGTGGAATTATTAAGAATATACCATATGCTTTATAACAAATGTAAGTAGTACCATAATCTTTAGCGTCAGGGTAAGATGATTTCTAAATCAAGGTAAGCAAATCATAGTTATTTCTTTGCTTTTTGACATATATTATATAACACTATATGTTGGGATAAAGGGAGGGACCATCAGAGCACCCGATTGAAGCGAATTGGATAGGAAGAGTGGGACTGCCAACTTCCTGTTGTTAACATTTCGTGAAAAGAGGGCGGGCTCTTCTCCCCATCTAGTGGGACATTTTACTTGGCGAGGGCTCGGTTTTGGTGTGGTTTCTGCGAACTTGTTTCTGGAAAGAGATTCTCTTTAGACCCCTGTAGCTTTGGGTTACGCGTAAGTGTATCTGCTTACGGGCCCACAATACGTTTTTGGCCCTTCATACAGGAACATGTTGAAACATTTACCACAGTATAACCTTGATCAAATCGTTTAAATAAAATTGTCCAGTGCTATAGGCAGCTGCCTTGCTACACTAGATGGTAGTTAACATCATCCTCATCATCATCATTCCCTGAAAGTTTCAAGAAAATCCGATTTAAAATAAATTTTTGGCGAACACTTTTGTCTTGTGCTTTTTTTTCGAGTAAAGGCCTTATGCTGCAGCTTAGAGCTGATAGGGTATGTGTCCCTTGACTCAGCCTATTATGCAATGATCGTTTACATTTTTTATTATAACTCAGAAAGTGTTTGAGCTTTAAGCGAGATTCAACTAGTTATACACTTGCAAAGATATGCTTGATAAGACATTTGGTAGTCTTTATCACGAAAAGTTACTCAACTCTTTTTATAAAGCCAGAAACTTTCGAGGGATATGGATTTAATGTCGGTCTATAGGCACCAAATTGGGTCTTATCATGGATGCAAATTCGTCCCATTCGATGGATTTATTACAAAATGCAGTCTTTGTACGGTATTTTTTATTCAAATTTTATGAATTATGGCATTGCTAGCTGTATTCGTTTTACTTAACACATAATTTCACAAAACAAACTAAAATAAACTGCTTCAAAACACTTAAGTGATGTGCATATATGATTTACAAGCCCTTCAATAATGAAAACATTATCATTCACTATACAATGATTTTGTTCCTTCTGTTTGTGTTTAGATGAGCCACTTGAATAAAGACAACCGCAAATTCATGCATTTCCACTTTAGATTTTACCAATAACAACGTTTTTACTACGTTATTGATACAAAATGCCATATTTGGGAACATACAAAAATATATGTCCCTAACATTGGGTCTACGATTTTCTAGTAAAATCGTTGTAATTTCAGCTATGTTAACAGTTAGTTTCTAACGAGTAACTATTTTTTGTACATCCAGACTGCATTACTCGCTTTATCGATTAAGCCAAATTTAGATCACTTGAAGATCGTGTAGATCATCTGTTCAGCTTAACCAGTGAAATCATGATGCCCCAAAAGTTCAAGAAATCTAAAATTACGCGGTAGTAAACAACTATAAGTTGATTATTATTATCTCAATTACTTCGGATTACATTGGTCATCCTAATAGCAACATGATTTTGTGGATTATTGCTAATTTTTTGACACATTTGGTACATAGGCCGAATGAAGGAGCTAGGCTAACATTACATCCCCTTACCCTATATATCACTGATATTCGGGCCCGTTTTATATAATGGCATCGGGTTCCATGACATGACGGGCCTCAGTTGTTACGCCAATCACCAAAACTTGGTTGTTGGATTTTACACTCGTGTGATGAGTTCCAAAGCGCTTCGCCAATTGTCGCATAGTTACACGCTTTTGACGTAGTTTTCACGTCGTTTATACGTCGTTTTCAATGCGCGGCATTTTGAAAAAAGTTACCGCGCAAACAAGTAAACAAGCGAAAGATGATAGTCAAACCGCATAGCATGCTGTGATGAACACATTCAAATCATCACAAATACACGCGTACAACGCGACTGTTAGTGGATAGCTTATTTTCGATACATTCCTTACGTCCAATCTTAGGTTATAAATATTTGGCTTGGCCAAGCTATTATCATTTGTAAAACATATTGAATCCATGCTAGTAAGTCCAATATGTATAAAAAAAGGTCAAGAAGGACACATACTCTTTAGTTTAATAGCAACTTAACCAATAGCTGTAAATAAATCTATATTCACAAATTCTTTCAAAATCATTCCAAGCCTCACCAAATCCTCTGAAGTTCATCAGTCATTGATATGTTTTGCTCTGAAGCTGGAAAATACGACAATAATGCCAAATTTCTTTCAGGAGTCTTACAATTCTGGGATCATAATGCACCGGCAAAAATACCTGCACTTTTGATAAACCTAGTCATCTTTTGATTTGGAGGATGTGGTTTCTGGAATAGCTTTCTTAGATATCTTTGTTTTTCGCATGTTTTACTTTAAATACTCTATGCACGACTAAGATTCATGTTTAACTAACCGTTAGCCTAGATGTAAGATTCATTGTAAGTGGTTTTATGAAATTATCCCAACTAATATGATGTGATTTGATGTACAAATAAATGTAAAAGCGATGGTTTCAATCGAAAGCGCTGAATCAATTTGACGACAATTATCTCCATTATTCCCTCCAATTCGCTATCATCCGTCATTGCAGACTGCAAGGTTTTAAGAAAAACTCCGAAGACGACCCTAAGGAGGACAATCTACTACCACAAAAGCTTGGGATGCTCCTGAGCGTGCCACGTACACCGGGTACAGAATCTGGACAGGTAAGTTTGCCCTTTGATGGTATTTGATCCTCTGTTTCAAATGTTATTTATCCCATAGACCGGTCGCAGCCGGAAGTGCAGTATCGTACAGGAGGAAGAGGACGACGAGGACGATGTTACTGGTGCTGGTCACGAGGAACTGTCGACCCCGTTGAACCGCCGGGGCTCCCGATCGGAGGGCCGGCTCAACATTACCGTACAGGATCGGATAGCGGAATCCGAACGACTGAAGTTGGACGCAAAAAGGCAAGCGGAAGCCAAGGAGAAGGAATTGCAACAGCAGCAGGAGCAGGAGGCGAAGGAAAACTCCGCTTCGGGCGTACTCAGTGGATTCGGGGGAATTGGGAATGTAACGTTGATTACGAGTGAAAATAGTTGTACCAAAGATAGGCTAGGGATAGCTGGTGGTGGATTACATCGGAAGGTTCCGGAGATCAAAAGAGGGATGGATTTTTCTAAGAAAACATCCATCCTCAAACCTCAGGGCAACGTTAGAGGTGGTTCGTTTGATAAATGCATTGCCAGTATTAAGGATGCGGAGTTAGTTAGTACGAAGATCATCACCGACAGTTCCACCATAACGATTCCGATGACAGTTAATATTGTTAATGCTTCGAACATACCCAAGTACAAGACAATGCCATCACCAACGCGTGTAAATACCATTCTTACGACAAACACTAATTGTTTGAATGAAATTTTTGAGGAAGGAACTGATGTTGGAAGTTCGGATAGTACTTCTACAACCCCTCGGCCGGTAGTGAGGAATCAGTTTAACGCTCGAACTCAAAGTCAAGGTGGAAATGGTAATAATGTGCATCGACGGACAAAGTTCAACAAATCTCGGACGGCTTCTTGTAGCAGTTCGGATGCTTCTGATGACGATTCGGAAAATAGAAAAAAGCGAGCGCACAAAATTGTTGATTCCACGGTGAAACCGCAGACCCAACGTCGTGATTCTCATGATGATTCTAGTGATTCACAAGATCCGGGAAATGCTGCAGCACCTTCCGGTACTCAGACGGGAGCTTGCGTGAGGGCTATCATGAGTGGAGCCGCGAGTAACACTTCGAATAATGAAAGCAGTAATCAAACAGTAACGGAAAATCGCAACTCCGGTAGTGGAAATCGGCAAAAGTCATCCCAACAGGTTGATTTCCGTCGCCACCGGGGTCGGAGGAGACCCGTGGAAACTCGTCTTCGCGAAAGTCAATCCCTAAATCGGATTACCGAAGTACAGGAATCCGAGATATCTCATTCTGCCGCCGCAGCAGCTGCTGCTGCCGCGGCTGCCGGTGCCATATCATCTGCCGTGCCAACTGAATTTCCCGATGGGGAGAAACCAAGCCAAAACACAGCCGCCACCACCACCTCTAGTCAGGAGGATAATGGTTCCTTCGACGAATCTAGCAATAACAGCAGTCATCCAGCGGAATGTGGTAATAGTCAAACGGTCACCACGCATTCCGGTAGCAGTACGGGTGCTGCTGGTAGCACCCACCCTAGCAAACCGAAAGGGTTCAGCGCAAGGATATTCCACACCTTCAAGAAGCAGCATCACCATCAGCAGCCATCGTCGAATAGTTCCACGCCGAGTGTGGATGCCCCGGCGGAGGTAAAAAACGGCATGGCCGTTCCTCCCTCGGGCGATGACATCGAGATCGTGGTGGAGCTCACCAAAGCACTGAACGCGTCGGAGAGCAGCGGCAAGAGCACGAAGAAAATCAAAATTCTCGGACGGTATTTTCAGGTAAGTTCAAGTTGGAACAGGGGTTTCGGGAAGGGGGTTTCATTGCCACAATCGGGGAAGCTAGCCTTTTAAGTGAACAAGTTAAGCTTTTGGGAGTTCCGTCAACAAAACGATGAAAGGAATGGAAATAAATAACTAGTATATCTTTTTCAAAACTATCCTAATATAGGTTGGATCTACGAAAATTAAATATAACTGGTCAAAATTTTAATGAACATCTCCATTGTTGTTGGGGATTTCAGATCAGATATTTCCAAACAATCGTGGATACAGCACATTCAGTGAAATTAAGTCCACATGACATAAAGTCGTTTATAGACTGCAGCGTCATATCTGCGGCAATATCTGAACCTAATATGATAATGTTAAAAGACGACATATGACATACTGAAAAACTTTGCCCAAGACAACAACTATCTTGCGCTTCGTTTGTGTTGGCGATCAAGTAATCCACGATCCATGAAAGTGATCAAGCTCTCTGCATAGCAACCTAAGTTTGTTAGAATAAATAAATGTTCATTCCACTACTATCATTCAACCCAACAAGACGTACTTTGCTATAGGTTATGGGCCCAGAGGTCATAATCAGAAAATAATTTTCACAGGAGATTCTCGAAGCAGTTAGAGAACTTTTTCAAGAATGAAAATGTTCCCTGGCGCTGGAAGTAACGGATCAGGAGACACTGGAACCGGTGCGGCGCCAACTGGATCAAGAGCTGGAGGCTCGGGTTCAGGAACGGTTCGTGCGGCCAGCGGAAGCAGTGTGGCTCTGGCGATCGAGAAGCTAAAAGGCCGGGAGAACTACGTGTCATGGGCGTTCGCCATAAGGATGAAGTCGATCCGGGAAAATTCTTGGTGCGCTGTGATGCCAAAGGAAGGTGAAGTCGTAGATGAGGACGTCCAAATGAAGGCACTATCCACGATCTGCCTAAGCCTCGACAAGACGAACAACAGCCTGGTGATGGATTTATCGTCGAATCGGCTTACTATAGCAGCTGACTTCGATCCGACTTGAAAATTACGACAGCGTGGTAGCGTATGTGGATGCGTTGGTCTCGACAAGCCATAAGCTCGCGGAAATTAACTTTTCAGTGGCTGACGACTGGCTCGCTTTGCTACTTTTGATGGGGTTGCCCAGGACAGGCACTGAAGGTGAATGCCGAGAAGGCCAAAATCCTACAGGACGTGAAAGCCAAGCATGGACCGCGGAGTAGCAGTAACGAAGGGACTTCCTACAGCGGAGGAGAACAGCAGTAACGACGCCGCGTAGGCGACGGTTCTGAAAAGCCGAGGAACGGGTCGTGCTACAATTGCCACAAGGTGGGTCATTACGCAGCGAATTGTCTGGAGAAGCCTGATACTTCCAAAGGCAGAAAATGACGTGCAATGTGTGCAGTTCTGGCAGTGGGCGACGTGGATCAATGCGAGTGGTATTTCGATTCTGGTGCCACTACCCACATGGCCAGGCCCGGATTGAATTTTCAAGCGGAGCAGGAGGTCTCGTATCAAGTCGGTACGGCAAACAAGAGTTGCATGACGGCAAAGCTCAAGGGCGTCGTTAACCTGGATTGCCTAGAAGGAGCGGTGGACGTGCAGGACGTGCTGGAAGTTCCAGATCTGGCGGCAAACCTGTTGTTAGTAAGCAAAATCTGCAGCAAAGGCTTCACGATGGTGTTCAGAGCGGAAGACTGTTAGGTGCTTAGCGAAGACGGAGAAGTATTCGCGTCTGGCACGGCTGATTGCACCGATTGAAACGGCAAGTGCGGAAGGCATACGCGTGCGGTGAGCTTGAGATGTGGCACAGGAGATTCGGCCATCTGAATCTACAGAATTTGAAGCGATTGCAGCAGGTGACCCACGGTTGCTCGATCAAGAACGTGGAGACGCTAGATTGCATCGCATGCCTGCAAGGTAAGCATGCTCGCGACGTTTATCCCAACAGTAATTCGAGGGCCAAGGAACGTTTGGAGCTGGTCCATTCAGACCTTTGCGGACCGTTTGAAGCACCGTCAATAGGAGGAAGCCGATATTTCGTTAGTTTCATCGCCGACGCTACACGGAAGATGTTTATATATACCCTGGAATCGAAGGATCAGGCGTTCGAACCGTACGAAGACTTCGAAGCGATGGCGGAGCGGCAATCCGGACGCAAGGTGAAGATTTTGCGCAGCGACAACGGCCGGGAATATGTGAACGGTCGATTCAAGGCAAGCCTAAAGCGGGACGGAATAAGACAACAGAAATCCTGTCCGTACAAGCCTTAGTAAAATGGCGTTACGGAGCGCATGAATCTGACGATTCTCGAGAAAATGAGGTGCATGCTGAACGATGCCAATTTGCCGAAGAAGTTCTGGGCGGAAGCAGTAAACACAGCAGCATATCAGATCAACTGTAGTCCAACGCGGTCACCTGAAGATTTTTGGATCCATGGCGATGGTGCACGAAGCAGAAGAGGAAGAGGCTGGACCCAAAATCGACGAAATGTGTGTTCGTTGGTTATGCTGAGGACATGAAAAGTTACAGATTGTACAACCCGAAGAGCAACGAAATCGTCATCAGTCGTGACGTAAAGACCATTAATGAGGGACGAAGTAGTTAGGTAACACCTGAGCGATCAAAGCCAGACGAGTTCTTGGAGATCGTATTTTCAGGTACGGCAATCAACGAAGCGTGTGGTGATTTGACGGGCTGTAACAATGGAAGGTCGACCCCTGCCTATACTAAAAGAGCGATGGAGGCAGAATGTTGTTCGTTACCATCTATGTGGACGACTTTCTGATCTTCACAAACAATGAACTGAAGAAGCGGTTGAAGAAGTTCTTGTGCACGCGCTTCCAGATGAAGGATCTGGGTCAAGCAAAGTTTTGCCTGGGACTTAAGATCAGCAGAGACCGAGAGCGTGGTGAGTTGTCCCTCGACCAACAAAGCTACATCGAAGACGTGACCGTTTGAAGCCAGCGAGCGGCTGTATAAATCAATGTCATTACGGAATTCGGAAGAAGCAGAGCAAATGTAGAATGTTTGCAGAACATCGCACAGGCAACGCGTCTCGATATATGCTACGCTGATAATGCTGTAAGCCAATTCACCAGCATTCCAGGACGGAAGCATTGGGAGGCGGTGAAAAGGATTTTTCGTTACTTGAAGGGCACGGCTGGCAATCGGCTCCGGTACAGCAAGCAAGGCAATGAGGAGATCGTTGGCTAAACCGATGCCGATTGTGGAGGAGATGTGAACACACGGCGATCAATGACGGACTACGTGTTCGTGTTCCAGGGTGGTGCCATTTCCTGGAACGTAAAGAAGCAGCCGACGGTGGCCTTATCATCCTGCGAGGCGGAGTATAAGGCGTTGTCCAGGACGATCCAGGAAGCGGTGGAGGATGGTGGAGGAACTTGCTGAAGCAAATCTTCGGTGAGATGACTATTCCGATCTTGTGCGACAACCAATCGGCCATTTGCATCGTCAAGAACGGATCTTTCAACCCGAGGACCAAACACGTGGATAACGTTACCATTTTGTCCACGACGCAATCGCAATCGACGCTGCTGATGGATTCACCCAGCCACTAGTTCAAGCCAGAAGTTGGCGATCAAGTAGTCCACGATCCATGAGAGTGATCAAGCTGTCTGCATAGCAACCTCAGTTTGTAAGAATAAATAAATGTTCATTCCACTACTATCATTCAACCAAACAAGATGTACTTTGCTATGTAGCGCTTGTAAACAAAAGACGACAAATAACACAATGAGAAACTTTGTCTAAGACGGCAATTCTCTAGGGCTTCATTTAACAAAGCTAGATAGCAGCGCCATCTCTGTGACATGATCTGGAACTAATATGATAATGTCAACAGACGACAAATGATATACTGAGAAACTTTGTCCAAGACGGAAATTCTCTAAAACGAGTCTGCAATGTTTTGTATGCCATTCTGTTTACACATCGAAATCAAAATCTCCTTCCCTTTGTAGAAGAATCCCGGTGGCCAATGTTACTGGAACCAGGTTTTCCACCATCAATGCGTTTTTGAGTTTGAGAAACCATAACCTTTTAAATGGAGTGTACACATTGTGTCTAAGTTGAAATTTCATAATTCTAGAAAGGGTTGAAATCCCGGTCAATATTGACCCTAATGTCTTATGTGTCAATTTTTTTAGTACCCGAGGAAGGTCAAAATATCTAGTTAAAGCCTTTTGAGCAAATTTCTATGAATATTCCAGTACAAAATTTAAAGATATAAGAATATCTTAAAATTGTGTACTATGTTTATACATGTTTATATGTTTCTTTATCGATACCATGCTTCCCCACAGGTCCACAAGAAGATCTACGTCCCCCTATCCGGATTGTTCCAGCGAGGTCGCCTGTACAAAGCCCAATCGTGTGGGTCAATCGTGCGCGACAAGATCAATGTAAATCCGAACGGCAGCGGCGGGGCACGTGGCGGAGGGGCCAACTCCAACGCACGCCATTCGACCATCTTCAACGAGAAGAATCGCTTCATCAAAAATTGTCTAAGCGGTTCTCGGTTGCTCGGCAGCGATGGGGACATCAACCACAATGGGAACAGCTTTATCGCCCTACCGTCCGGAGCCAATACGGCCATGTCCAACGGAAGTATGTCGCCGGCGGAGCTGGTTGTGGCCACCGGTGGTGCTACCAGCCCAGTCTGCGGGCTGGCGACTGGTGGAGCCGGAACCACTGCTTCATTGCCAATCAAAACCGCGTAGTAGAAGTAGAATGGAGTCGAATATCTCATATTAAGTACCTTGGCTGTTGATTAGACAAATTAGCACGAGTTCTGCGCACCGGTTCACTCGCTCATCGTAATCATAATCATCATCCCACTAGCGCTTCCATGATCATCTGGTTTTAGTTCTAGTTCTAGGCCTGAATGTTCCTTAAGTGTAGTTTGACTGATGATGGGGCTCGTCCAACAATCGACATCATATCGAATTATCATCATAAACATCTACACTCATTTCTAGCAATGATTCCGTGATTATCACTAATAGCTCATACGGATATGGTTTGTGTTAAAACGACTGTACAACGTTACCGAGCAATTTCACACATTGTAAAAAAAAAGTATCCGGACTATTGGGTAGTGCACGAAGGATACAGCTAAAAGCGCCAAAGAGAGATCTCGAAATGTTATCGAATATCAGTTCGTGACCCGGTTTCCAATATCGGTCCCTTACTCCGTTTCATTCAGATATTATTCCTCCCTTTGAAAAACAATATGACTGCACCGCACCAAGCCCACCAACAAGGAAGAGAAACACAAATATGAAAGAAACGCGTGTCTATCGATTTAAAATCTACGTGCAATAACTACAATGAGCTTAGGTTTTCCGTTGATTTAACAATAGAGAAAAACTTGAACGCGAAGCTATCAGCAGCTTTTCCTAACTACACAAACGTTTGATTTTCTGAATAGCAATTCTGTCCATATTTTGTATATGTTTTTATAAGGAAACTTTGACTATTGTAAGTAATTCTGTGTGCTACACTAGTAGGATACGATCGAAAGATGTGTATTTAAATTTGTAAACTATACTGTTTTGTTCTAGGTTAATAGTGTCATAAATACACATACCCACATATAAACTAACAAACTACAATATATACTTTGTATGTGCTGTGCACAGGAACTCGATGCGGTGGAATGATAGAAACAAAGTTGTAAGATCCTTGTAAGCTGGTACACAGATGAAGAAATTTCACAAAATACAAAAAAAAAAACAAAAGTTTACATTAGATTCCATTTCTTCCTCGTCCCAGCAAAAGGCATGAGTAAAAAGTGATGAAAAGTTGCCAATTTGTACCAACATAAACATCTTTTGTCGAAATTTTGCACACATAGTAAAAGAAAATCATAACAATAGACGAATCACGCAAATCAAACGTCGTGGTGACATTTTAGGTAGATCCAAGCTTTTTAAAATGATGTTGGAAAGTCACAGAGAAACAGAGAAAAAAAAAGTTACTAACAAAGGGTGCGAAACTGTACTAAGTTTTATCTTAACCGTAGAAGAAAATAAACACACATTTACACTTCACACTTTCACACGGATGATAGGCATTTCATTTCATAGACACAGGGCAATTAGGTCATACAAGCTGGAGACGATTGTAACAGAAACTGTATTCTCGGAGAGTTAGTTTTATGGGTTGACAATGGCATATACCATCCAGTAGAGCATTTTCGTCTGCTACTACTGCACCGCATGCTTCCACTAAGTCACCTTTCCTTTCCCGTTGACGGCGCGGGTGGTAGTGTAGTGATACGTGTGGTTGACTGTCGCTTCTGTCGGGCTGGTATCAACAACAACCCCTTCCACCTTTTCATTTTTACCATCATGGTGTTGTCACCTCTGTGGAAGTAAGTAAGATTAGTTTGAGGAGGGGCAAGCTAGGGAAACCATCACCTTGGTTAGTTACTACGCGTTCTTACTCGACAACCGTGCGAAATGGATTAATAATTCCATTCTCCTTTCAAATATTTTTGAAAGGTAGACCCCCGGGTGCTGGTTTTGCTGTGTAGATGAATAGGAAAGAGGGTAAGTGAAAGTTAGTAGGCGTCTAACGAATTGTCTGGGATCGTTCTCTGCCTTTTCCCACTTGCTTTTTAGCTAGATCTTATTAGTTGCACCAGTTCCGGATCATGACTGAGCTCGAAGGGATTTTGTTAAAGTAAAGCTATGTCCATTTAGAATCCGGATTAATAAAAGCATCTGTATCTCGGTAAGGGATTGACGCTCAAATAAGTTTAATACATCAAAACAAAGGTAATTCAGTGTACTTTAAGAAAAACATATCAACACAAATCATTTCCTCTCGTTTCTAATGAAAATTCGCCGCACTTTCTTCTTTATTCCTCACATTTCCAGCCGTTTTCTACTTTTCTTAAGCTTCCGCTTCATTATTGCCCAAAATCTCTCGATGGGCCGGAACTGCGGGCAGTTGGGTGGATTTATGTTTTTAACGATGAAATCTACGTTATTATCGCGGGACCACTGGATGACTTCCTGGCTGTAGTGGCAACTCGCCAAATCTGGCCAAAACTTTACAGGACCTTTGTGGGCTTTAATGAAAGGTAGAACGCGGTTTTTGAGACATTCTTACTTGTACAGCTTCGACTCCATCGTCTTATTCGTCACGAACACTTTGGTCTTTGCCCAGCAGCTGAATATCTCTTGCCAAATCATCAGTTTTTTTTGGCAAATTTGTCCATAAAAGCAAACTTAAACTTCGCAGGAATATCTCCTCGTGCCGTCGCCATTTAGAATTTTTGGCCAGGAAGCTGTCCGAAATCCATTCGGGTATCGTTGGTTAAAAGTTTTGATTGCAACAGTTAACCTTGCATTTGACTGATTGCTATCCACGGACAATGCTAAGTCATTACAAACCCTCACTCTGTCCACTTGACTAACAATGCCAGAGACATAAGAAGCTCTTGCGAATGGAATTACTTTTTGTAGGATGTCTTGGTCACTAGCAGCACCAGTATTGCTCAGCAGCTTGTTTTCTTCAATGAGATACAACAAGAGTGCCTTCATCAACTGAGTCCCTAAAGGTCCTTTTGGAAACACAGCAGCTGAGCTCACTGTCTGCATTGTTCGGGGAAAATTTACACCAAAGTCTGTTGTGGATAAAGTTACTGCTCTTGGAATGTTCACACCTTCTGTACCAAGAAGCTTCAAGGTCACGACTGGGAACACTGCAGCAATAAGGTGATGATGGTATTCCCTCCTCTGCCAACGTTGTTAGCTAGCTTGTAGATGTTCTTGAGAGAAGAAATCCGAGCCCTTCCAACCTCATTTGTCCTTAGTACCATTTTATCGATGTTATTGCCTCTGCTTAAGAACAGCAGAATCATGGATGATATATCCGATTGGATCACTGGCCGGGCTTTCCCTGCAATAGTTCCACGTCTATACACTTCCTGAACAATACCTAGAACATTTAATCCTTGGTACTCGAATTCTGCTAGAGTTGCTCTAATCGTAGACAGGAAAGCCTCATCGCTGACTCTTCCTAAGATTTCATTCATTTTTGAACGAACATCATTCAATGTGCTAAATTCTGCCATGGTGTAAATGCTTTTTTGTTTAAGGTTTACTAGCGGGACTCTAAATAGAGTAGAAACCTCTACGCCAGGCCTTTGATGATATCGTTGCGTAAATCTTTTCGAAACATTTTGCCAGCCGTACACGGAGCATGTCGTCCAAGAAGACGCTGTTGCAAATGATTCGGAAGGAGCCACGTTAGAAAAATTTGAATCCGTTCGTCTTTTTCGTCAATTGTCTTTTTGTTATTTCGGTAGTCAGTGTTACGTTTACAAGTTTAATACGAAGTCTTTTCTTGTTTAGATCGTGATATGTGGCATTTATGTGCTATGAAAGTTTTCCGAAGAAGTTTTCTCGAACCAAAAATAAGAAGCTATTCTTAAGCTGTTCCTGTTACTTGTGCGTTAGAGTGATATAACTTATCTCCTTTTGAAGCATTTCACCAGCTGTGCAAGGATCATGTCGTCCATAGAGACGCTGTTGACACTGCCTCAAAAGGTGTTACATTTTCAAGTTTGCTTCCCCTTTCTCTCAGTCATGTTCATGTCCACTGTTTTGTATGGTGTCGTTTCGTCTTTTTGTTATTTAGTTTGTCAGTGTTTTCCTCAGTCTTCTGTAGTTTAGAATGTCATTTATGTGCTGTGAAAGTCTGTTTGAGCAGTTTTCTCCAATCAAAAATCGTCGAGATATTTGAATTCTACCAGTTTTAGTCATGTCTGATGTCTCAGTAGTCCCAACAGTATAATTTTAATGGTTTACTGATGGGACTCATGAGAAAGAAATTTTCTTTAAAAAAAAATCGGGTGGACATATGTGCTCTGAAATTCGTCGAAGAATACCTCGTCTAACTTCTTTTGGATGCCCTATCACTTTGTCCGCCTTAGTCCGTTCTTGTCTTCTGCGTTATTCATTTAAGTTTTATAGTTCTGTTGTAGAGTCGTTTACGTTTACTTGTGTGTTCATTGCCTTATTTATTATTTGTCTAATACTAATCCCTAAGTCGTTTAATCGCTTCAAAGTCTGACAGCAAGTGCAGCCTAACAATCTTGGTCAGCTATTAGATTCACTTTTCGGTGGCAAGGTAAAGCTTCATCACGCCTAGTCCCTATCTATTATTGAAAAATGATCGAGAAAGAAGCCGTTATAAGATTGTTTGTATACCATTGTTATAATGTGTGGTATTTTTATTATAACTCTTTGAAATGAGAAATAACAAAATAAGAATGGTGCCACGTTCGTAGTTTTAATCAAACTTCTACTCAGTGAATCCAACAGTCGGTTCCGTACTAATGTCAATAATCTTGAACACATTGTGTACCAATATATACCTGCCTAGCTGGATTTTTAATTAAGCGTGGCTTCGGCTCATCATGTCAGGGAACGCTAAAAAAGGTGTTGCAGCCAAGAAGAAATCCCACATCATTATTACTGAGGAAAGAGCCCAACTAGACTGCACCAGCATTCAAGGTTCCCAGACAGGACGTCCGTTGGATCACATCTGTGAGGTGTGCTTATACTTTCTGGAACAGTCGTTACCACCTTAAACTGACTTAAACTTAAACTTACACCTTAAACTTTTTATGCAAAAATGAAGAATTCCGTTGAATAAGGATAATTTCAGCCTAATCGGATTAAAAACAAAAAAGATAGCGTACATTTAAATTGCGGCATCGGTCAGAACTGACCCGAATATCTTAGGAAAGTTAAGTAGGATCAAATTCTGTTTGAAAATCTAATTCAAAAACTTCAGTGTTCATTTGACCAATCCCTACTCTTTACAGATGGCACTGAGTTGCGATTACCGGCAGTATAGACAACAGATTCCATTGGTAAGCGGAGATCCATTATTTTAGTGCGTTTATCACACGATAAACGTGACTAATTCATTCATGATTTTGACCTAATACTCGTTTGGCTAAACAAACTGGGGGTTCGTTTGGCCACAGTGCGTTTGCCTCCGCTTTTCTGTGGAATGTGCTATGGAGTGTCTAGAACTCATTCAGGTCGCTGTACGTGTGACGTGTATCTTCTACCTTTTAGTTGCCCGACATCCCTGGTCTAAGTTGAGCTTAGCCAAGGTGTCTAACAAGGATCTGAACCCTTTGATTTGTCAGACGACTTCCCCACTCCAGCGCCCAGGCGTTAAAGTCACCCGCCATTACCACCGGCTTGCGGTTACTCAACTCCGCTGTCATGCGATCGATCAACTGTGAATACTGGTTAGTCGATTATCAAGCCGGCGCTTAGCAGCTAGAAACTCAGGGAACTTATCAGAAGCTCGGTATACTTTTTAGATTTGACTTAGACTTTTCCGAGGCTTAGCTATTCTCCCTGATGTCAAAGGAACATACCATAAAATCAGGGAACTTTCCAGAAATTAAGGGTTCTTCCTAGAAGTTCAGACAACTTTCCTGAAATTGAGATTGTTTCCTAGAAATTCAGGGAATTGTCCACAAACTCAAGGAGCTTACCACGAGTTCAGGGAAGTTTCCAAAAGTAAAGGGTTCCTCACAGAAGTTAAGGTAACTATCCAGAAATTCAGGGGGCTTCCAGAGGTTTAGAAAACTTATCAGATTATTTTGAGTATTTTTTTCAGAAGTTCATAGAGCTACTCAAGATGTTCAGGGAACTTCCCAAAAATTCAAGGAACTTTCCAGAAAATTAGAGAACTTTCAATAGAGAACAGTCAAGAAATTCATGAAGCTTTTTAACAGTTTGCGGATCTTCCTAAAGGTTTAGTGAACTTCTTAGAATTTCATGAAACTTGCTAGACATATACAGAACTTCTTAAAAGTTCAGCGAATATGTAGGTGTTCAAGAAACTTTCTTGATGTTCAGGGTTTCTCGTGAATTCAAAAAACTTCTCAGAACTTCAGGAAATGCTCACAAAAATCATCGAACTTCTCCAAAGATCAGGAAACTTTCCAAAAGGTCAGCAAACATCTCAGACGTTCAGAGAACGTCCCAGAAATTTATAAAATTTCCCAGACGTTCAGGGAACTTTCCAGAAGCTCCAAATAACTCCTGAATGCTCAGGGGATTCAGCAATTCAGGAAATTTATCAGTAGTCCTGCGATCTTCCAAGAATTTCAGAAAACTTCCCCCAAGATTGGGGAACTTTCCAGAATTTGAGAAAACGTCCCAGATAAACAGGAAATGGATTTTTGGAGCATTCGAAAAGTTTAGGAAACATTCAAAGGATTTTTCCATAGGTTTGTGGAGCTTCCTAGAACTTCAGGGATCTTTCCAGGTGATCGAGAAACTTTCCAATCGTTCCGAAAACATCCCAAAAGTTCAGGGTATTTAAGTTTTAAGAAGTACTTAAACTTCTTACTACTCGATAATTTTTCGAACCCAACCAAAACGAGAATGAAGAAACCAACTACTTTTTAATCAATTTCATAGAATTTCCACCTATTCACAATCTTGGAGATCATAAAAAGTTCTTGTACGGTTCAACAACATCTCGGTAATGCTAACTATTCCACAGAAATTCCACGGCTTCCAAGATTTTTTTTCAAATTCTCGTAAGTTATTTAAATATGTGTGATATTCTGCTTTTTTTCACAGAATATGTACCTGCCGAAAAATAAAACAACTTCTGGGAAGCGAAATCTGATTTTCTCAGTTCCCGTCATTTCCAGAAAGTTGTTCCTATTCCATGGATGATCAGCAAACTTTTTGGAAGTTCATCCAAGTTTCCAGAAACGTTAATAATTTTTCGGCAATTCAATGAACTTCTTTAAAGTTCCACCATTTCTCTTCTCGAAAGAAAGCGAGCAAACTTCATGATTATCTGGAAACTTCCAATTATTTTATTCAACTGCCGAGAAGTTTAATCAACTTCTGGCATATTCATTATAGAAATTTCCACCCAATCTTCATAGATATTCTGAAATTCATTAAATTAAATTTTTAAAGAGTGCGTTCAGTAAGAAACTAAGAAGCTTATATAAGTTCTGAAATGATGCAAAATAGATCCGGTATAAAACAAAATTTACAAACACCAGCGATGCAGTGATGTTTTTGCGTTTGGTCTAAACAAATAAATCCAAACCACGATTTGAACCACCGTTGAAGATGCCCTTAGGAGATCTGGCTACACGGCTGTAACAGGTGAGGCCAGAAATGAACTTATCTTTCATGTGGTGGCGAATGTGTTTGAAGTTTGGCGAATTGCGTTTGTAGGGGTGTTAACACATGGTGAAAGAAGAATTTGGGCAGCTGTGCTCAATGCCGTCTGACGTTGTTTGCCGAATTCCAGAGAAAAGAAAATGGTTTGGACAAATTTTGGCTAGAACCAAGAAGGAGCTACCAAATTTGACAACATTTGTTGAAGGCTCATCCTGTCGCACAAAAAGGCGTATTTTAAATAAATGGAAAGTGTCTGGTGGTAAATCAAACTGGAAAAAGTTTGGGAGCTCAGAGATTTAGCTACGAGTAATTTATATTAACTCATCTTAACAGTCGGGAAAATACGGCAAAAATTCGGGGAAAATGCGGGAATTTTTATATTAAGATTGTGTGGCCACTAAGACCTCTGAGAATGCAGCTCTGATCCTGTTCAATTCGACTCCTTAAATAATCAACACTCGCACCAGCACAACCACCATTATACACACATACTGTATCAACAGTTTTACTTATCACAAAACACTCGACTCAAATGGCACTCGAAAAAAGCTCGTTCGATGTGGGTGTGCAGTGCCTGTGCATACACACTTTTGGAACAAATCAAGCAGATATCCAAGGAGAATACCACGTGGGATAGATACCTAACTTATCGTAATTGAAAACATTTAACAAATCAAACTTATACCTATAAAGATGAAATAAACTTAAAAGAAGACAAAAAGCAAGCTGGACTTGTAAAGAGTAATATATTTAAACCAATGGAGGCAAGGCAGAAGATGAAACAATTAGTTCAATGTTTGACTTTATATTTCGCGCATTTTATTTTTTAAGATGAATTTACAAACACACACACATTGATATGAATTTGTCGTGTAGGAAACTAAGAGAACAAGAACAAGCTAGTGAAATTGCACTACTTTTAAGTGAAACATAAGGAAGACAAAAACTTTACAATATATCCTGAACTGCAATGCATATTCAAAGATTCAAGACAACAATGGAACGATCTTTTAACAAAACTTTTTTGAAACCAAACCAACAAAATGCTACTTAGCTATTCGTGCTTGAATCAATCTATACTTTCCGATTCATCATAAGAGTATACTGAATTTACAAGACCGAAACGAATGTCGCTTTGCGCTCGGAATGAGAAGTCGGCAGTTGAAACTAAACCAACCTAACCAACCTAACAAAATCTCGTACCACTTAATCTCTCTCGCTATTCAACTATCTCCTACAATAATACAAAGATAAACGATTCTGTCCTACTTAACAACCTACAAACACTCACACACACAGAGTTTACAACCCACAGCAAAACAGAAATCCTACATGATGCAAGCAAGGTAACACAAAACTTAATCTAAAAAGTAAAACAAAAACGAGACATAGAACAGAGTTCTAGACTACGACGATTGATGTTTTAATTGGGTAGTTATTAGGTTAATGAAACAAATACAAGGAAAATACCGAAACAAGAAATAGAGAAGCCATTTAAACCACCTTAAGCCACACTTACACATAACAGTAACACTCTTCGTACGTAGAGCCAAGCTGCAATGACACGCAAAATAAGCAACAAAAAGAATACACATTTAACACCGCATATTTCAGCGTCGTTGACTGTTAATCTTAAAATAAAAACAAAACAATTCACAACAGTAAGCTATTACAAATAGTAACCAGTCAGCGCAATATATGGTGGGCCGCACCTATCCCCTGTAGCAACACTTGATGTGAAGATGATGCATATGCAATAGATGGAACCACGATACTATCTCGATCGAACATTGTTCAAACATGCAAAACAAAAAACAGCTAATTCAAGAACAAAAAAAAATGGAAACATAAAAATTCTATTGATGAAACCAACTCGAATATGTTCGATGTGAAAACAAGAAAATAATTATAAATGATCGAAAAGCGGAAGAATATGAACAATTGATTAGGGGGATAACTCACGTTAAGAGAAAACACACACACACTTATTGAAGTGGGATAAATTATTACCCTGTTGAGAAATAGCTGCACGACTTGGCTTTCAATCTTCCGAACTTCCCTGCTAACTATGATTGTTTTTTTTTTACGAATTCATTTATTTGTACAGGCTCAATCGAATCAACTTTACAGAGCCAAGTTTTCATGTTTAAATACATCAGTTATTTTAGAACTAAGGTTAAGGGAATAGAACCGATTACTCGCGGTCGTCTCGAGGTTAATAGGAATAACAATTTTAAGGATGGGAAAATTGGGGTGGGAATTTTGAACAAAGCATAAGGAACAATGGTTTTCTTATATCTAGAACTTCAAATTACAATTTTTTTAATTGAACGTTTTTAATTTAAAAAAAAAAAGAATAACTCACTCACACACACACAATCACAATCACACACACAACCACACTCACACACTGGCGCACACATTCCTCGAAAATTTAACCTAAACAAGTAAGTTAATCAATCTACAATCTAAGGCTACTGTTAGTCAAAAACACATAAATGAGTTTCATAAACTCCAGATCGCGCGCAGCCAAAATGTCTCGAATCGGTACATTGGGTTGTCTACCTCGAGCCCGAAGGGAATCATACAGCTCAGATCTGACTCCACGATGCTCAGCACAAAACCAAATAACGTGATCTGCGTCCTGGTAACCTTGTCCGCATTCACAGAGATTGCTGTCTCCCAGCCCAACACGGGACAAATGAGCGTTCAAAGAATAATGATTGGACATGAGGCGAGACATCACACGAATGAAGTCTCGACCCACATCCAATCCCCTGAACCAACATTTGTTAGACACCTTTGGAGTGATAGAATGTAGCCATCGCCCCAAGTCTCCTCTACTCCATTTATCCTGCCAGCTATCGAGTGATATCTGACGAAAAATATAGAAAAATTCGTTGAAGGCGATTTGTCGATCATAAATATCGCCTTCCATAGCGCCCACCCTTGCAAGCGAGTCCGCTTTCTCATTGTCAGGAATCGAACAATGAGAAGGGACCCACACAAAGGTGATAATAAAAGAACGTGAAGATAAAGCACTTAGAAGACCTCGTATTTTCATAAGAAAATAGGAGGTGTGCTTTACCGGCCTCAATGAGCGAATAGCCTCTATAGAACTAAGACTATCCGTGAAAATGAAGTATTGATCCGGTGTAAAAGAGGCAACAGTTTCTAAAGAAAAATAAATTGCTGCCAATTCCGCGACAAAAACAGAACAAGGTGCTTGAAGTTTACGAGCGATGCTAAAATTTTCATTGTATACACCAAAGCCAGCGGAGTCCTCTATCAAAGACCCGTCAGTGAAAAACGTTTTAGTGGAATCAACTTGGCCAAACTTTGCAGCAAATATCACCGGAGCAATCATAGGACGATGATGCTCTGGGACTCCACGAAGCTCCTGTTTCATGGATAAATCAAAATGAACCGAATTTCCGAAGTCGGAGAAGCAAACACAATTGGGAATATTAAGCGAAGGGCTGACATCCTGTGTTATGTACAAATGGTACAAGCTCATGAAGTGGGTTTGAGGATTCAACTCAAGGAGTTTCTCAAAATTTTCGATCACCTGGGGGTTCATAACTTCACACCTGGTGAGGAGCCGGAGAGATAACTCTGTAAATCGATCTGAGAGTGGCAACATGCCAGCCAGCACTTCAAGACTCATGGTGTGAGTCGAGTGCATGCAACCTAACGCGATACGAAGACACCGATACTGAATACGTTCCAGTTTAATGATGTGCGACCGGGCCGCTGACTGAAAACAAAAACTACCGTATTCCATAACCGACAAAATCGTTGTCCGGTACAACGTTAGAAGATCTTGCGGATGCGCTCCCCACCAGGTCCCGGTAATTGTGCAGAAAAAATTGACCCTTTGCTGGCACTTTCGCTTCAGGTACTCAATGTGAGATCTCCAGGTGCACTTTGAATCGAACCAGACCCCAAGATATTTAAATGACATGGAATGAGTTATCGGTGTACCCAAAATTTGAAGTTTCGGTTGTGCAGGGTTATGCTTCTTAGAAAAAACTACCAACTCAGTTTTCTCCGTAGAGAATTCGATACCTAGCTCTAGAGCCCAAGTAGACAAATTGTCTAAGGTATCCTGCAAGGGTCCTTGTAGATCGACCCCATTGGGTCCCGTAACAGACACTACGCCGTCATCTGCAAGTTGTCTCAACGTACAGTTGTCACCTAGACAACCGTCAATGTCTTTGACATAAAAATTATACAAAAGAGGGCTTAAACATGATCCCTGAGGGAGACCCATGTAGCTAAATCGAAAAGCTGTAGAGTTTCCATGAGAAAAGCTCATATGTTTCTCTGACAGCAAATTGTACAAAAAATTGTTCATTAATGGTGAAAAACCACAAGCATGGAGTTTATCTGAGAGAACTTCAACAGATACTGAATCAAAAGCCCCCTTTATGTCCAAGAATACAGAAGCCATTTGCTCTTTTTTAGCAAAAGCTAACTGAATATCTGTGGAAAGCAACGCGAGGCAGTCGTTCGTGCCCTTACCTCTGCGGAAACCATATTGCGTATCTGAAAGCAGGTTATTCGTCTCAACCCATTTGTCCAGACGGAAAAGGATCATTTTCTCCAACAACTTTCGAATACAAGATAACATCGCGATGGGTCGATAGGAGTTGTGGTCGGACGCGGGTTTACCAGGTTTTTGAAATGCAATAACTCTCACCCGTCTCCAGTCATCCGGTACAATGTTGAGTTCCAGACACTGATTAAACAAGTTCAACATGCGCCTCTTCGCGACGTCTGGGAGGTTCTTGAGCAAGTTGAACTTGATCCTGTCAGCTCCTGGAGCCGTATTGCCACACGAAAGGAGTGCGAGAGAGAGTTCTACCATTGAAAAGGGTTGGCTAATCTCATCTATCGAATTCGTTGTTTCGCGAGGAAGCATTTGTGCTGGCACAGAATCTGGACAAACTTTTCGCGCGAACTTGAGGATCCATTGGTCCGAGTACTCCTCGTTCTCGTTGTTCGTAATTCTGTTACGCAATCTTCGCGCCGTATTCCAAAGGGTACTCATCGACGTTTCGCGCGATAACCCGTCCACGAATTGTCGCCAGTAACCGCGTTTCTTGGCCTTGATGAGGCTCTTAAATTCTCGTTCGAGAGCCGTGTACCTTTCAAAGTGCTCAGGTGTTCCACGTCTACGAAAAACTTTGAACGCGTCAGACTTTTTGCGGTAAACCTCGGTGCATTGCTGATCCCACCATGGGGAAGGAGGTTTCCTGCGAAATGACGTCCCTGGAACTGGTCGAGTTTGAGCTTGAAGCGCGCTTTCCAAAATCAGGTTGGAGAGGAAGTTATATTCCTCCAGCGGTGGAAGCCCTTCTACCGTTGATAAGGCTTCATCTACTGCTGTCTTGAACCTTGTCCAATCGATATTACGAGTTAGATCATACGTGACGTTGATGGATGCCGGTGGAGTGAGCCCGGTGGCAACCGAAATTTTTATAGGCAAATGATCACTACCGTGGGGATCCTGGATCACATTCCACGTGCAGTCCAACGATAATGAATTCGAGCAAAGTGTGAGGTCTAACCTACTACCAAGTGAGGATGGACCAGCCAAGCGTGTAACTTCTCCATTGTTGAGAAGTGTCATATTGAAGTTGTCACAGAGGTCATATATCAAAGAAGACCGGTTGTCATCGTACAGTTCTCCCCAGCCTGTACCGTGAGAGTTAAAATCTCCCATGACCAACCGCGGAGCAGGCAGAACCGAACAAATATCTGAAAGTTGTTTTCGGTTAATTGGTGCTCTAGGAGGAATGTACACAGAAGCAATGCAAAGGCTTTTATTTTTAATAACAGCCTGACATGCGACAACTTCAATACCTGGAATTGGAGGAAAATTCACTCTATAGAAGGAGTAGCACTTTTGATCCCCAAAAGTACTCCTCCTCCACGTGAATCCTCACGATCAAGCCGAATAATGTTGAAATCGTTAATCGGAAGATCGATTTCGGCTGAAAGCCATGTTTCACAAAGAGCAAATGCATCACAACCGATATTGTGAGCTAAAAATTTGAATGATTCCAATTTAGGAATAAGACTTCGACAATTCCACTGCAGAACAGTGATCAAATCCCCGACCTCTTTTGGCAAATTATCCATCGAAGGAAATGATAGCTGCAAGGAGGGGCCACTTTAATGTTAATTTCTTCAAAAAAGTTTTCACAGTGGGAAGTATTGCCATAACAATGCTTTTAAGAGGGTCAGACATTTCGAGGTATTTAAAAATACCTTCCACAATATCATCGAACGAGAACAGCCCAGATGAAGGGGGGGCTTCTGTTCTTAAAATCGGGGAATCAGGGGATTTAGATGTCCCCGGGAGAGATGGGAAATCCTGTGTGTAGTTGGCACTACGAAAACCAGGAGTATTCGGATTATCCTTCTTTTCTCTGCTCTTTGTATTGGGCATGTTGATTTGAGGCTTCTGTTCAGCTGCTTTCACAGCTCGAATGCGTCTTCGCTTCCGTGGAGCACCTCCCGGAAAACTAAAAGATGTCCCCTCCTCAACCAAATCCGAATCAGACTCGTCATCTGAAAGAGAAGCGAAAGGATTTGTATTGGTATCGGGTAGCGAAGCTTTCTTAAGCATTTCTGCAAAAGATTGCCTTGAACGTTGTTTCAGAGAACGTTCCAATTTTTCCCCGCGTTGTTTATACGCCGGGCACGACGAGAGAGCATGAGGAGGAGTTCCCTTGCAGAAAACGCATTTTAGTGTATTATCTGCACAGGGACCAGCCTCATGTTTCTCCCCGCAAGTTGAGCAGCGTGTCTTATTGCCACAATGGGAGGCCGTATGCCCCATCTGCTGACAGTTTTGGCAAATCATTACCCGGGGTACAAACAACCGCACAGATAGCCGAAGTTTATCCAGTTCTAAGAACTGAGGAAGGGCAGAGCCAGAAAAGGTTACCCGAAACGAGTCTGTGGGGGTAACTTTTTCTTACCCTCGCTATGCGATATTTTCACTAATTTTGTCACTTCCAGTATCTGAACTGGGGGAAGCAGAGGGTTCTTGAATCGGCCAACCGCTCGCTTCTTCAAAATTTCAGGGCACAGACTCGCCTCTGTGACCACTCCTACAATCTCCACATCACGAGCTGGAATATAAACTCGATATTCGAGTGTAAAATGCTGGGAAGCAGCAATCTCATTAGCCTGCTTCAGGTTAGAGACGACAACACGGAGTTTATTAAATTTTACTTTCGTGATCTCTGTCACGGCTGAAAATCGCTTCGTCAGATCAGTAGTGATTTGATACACATTCAAAGGTTTCATTTTGGGCTGAAAGTAGACAACCCATGGACCGACCGAGTCAACCGGATACGATCGCGGTCTGAATATTTTTTGTGCCTCCCCATCATCGGGTGGCAAAGGCACTTTTTCAGCCAAACCGTCCATGTCGAAGAAACCTCTTCAACATGCACGATTTGCCGAAAATTTAAATCACACACACACACACACACACACACACAAACAAAGAACACACAAATTAAACTCTAGTGGGATGAGGGACAGGAAAAACAAAACTTAACTAAATTACTGTTCTGTTGCTGCTGCTGCTGCTGCTGACGCACCGTATGCGTGAACGTCGCAGTTCTATGCGGGGAGCGGGGAGCGGTGCGCTGATGCGATCGCCTTCGGGTGCACTCGCTCAACGCTGTCGGATGACCGTTGGCGATGTAGTGGTGTATCGCTGGTTAGCGTCACCACGCAGAGGTGAATCGAAAATAAGCGGGAAGATAATTCGCCAGCTAGCACTGTTTGATTTTTCTATTTCACTGGAAAACCACACTGCCTTCTTAGAAAAAAAAGCTCACTTTTACTTTACTCACTGAAGTGAGTATATTTTAAGAAGAAAAACTAGTTTTTTCCAACGATTGCACTCGAATAAATCTTCCAAAATAACGGAGCGCTGGATCGAACGAACGTTCTTCTTTCGCTGAACGAAGTGGGGTCGAACTATGATTGTATCCGACATAAATTTTAGACAGTTTTAAGTTTCATCATTACATACTGTTTTCCAACATTACTTTATGTTGAAATGCTCTACCGAGTATCCGGATGCTTAATGCTTTTTTTTTAGCAAAATTTGAACTTATTCATCAACAACTTTCCAATGGAAGGTGATAGATCGAAAATCGAATCATCGCTTACTTAGCTTACTTACCAATCAGACCAAGGCCGATGTGGCCTCTGCAGAACACAGAAGTTGTCTCCATTGTACTCTGTCCACGGCTGTACCTCGCTAGCCTCGCAGTCTGCGGAGAGTCCATCGTAGTCGACCGATTTTAGCGGTTTGTACGATGGGAGGTTCTCCCTGCAACTGATGCAATTCGTGGTTCATTCGCGTCCTCCACGTTCCGTCTCCCATCTGCACTCCACCGTAGATCGTACGCATCACCTTCCGTTCGAAGACACCAAGGGCGCGTTGGTCCTCCACTAGCAATGTCCATGCCCGTAGAGAACTACCGGTCTAATTAATGTCTAGCAGATGGTCTACTTTGTAATTCGGCAAACTTTGTTCGATCTTATCGTCTTTCGGAGTCCAAAGTAGGTACGATTGGCAGCCGTAAAGCGCCCCAAACACGACAATCCATCACATTGCCGTAACACTCTCCGAAGGGACTCGAGAGTGTCCCTGATACTCGGACGACACACATCACTCGATCCATCGCTGCTTTGACCAACAGCGTTAGTTTTTTTTCCCGGAAATCCATATATGCGCATAATCTGCCATAGCTGGTCTTGATCGATTGTTTCATAAGCTGATTTGAAATCGATGAAAACTTTATGTGTGGGCACGTTATATTCGCGACATTTCTGCAGCACTTGCTGAATTGCGAAAATCTGGTCCGGTAGTAGCGCGGGCACCCATTAATCCCGCTTGGTGTAGCCCCACGAACTTATTTGCAATTGTGACAGACGAAGGCATAACATTTGGGAGAGCAACTTGTAGGAAGCGCTCAGTAGCGTGATTGCACGATAATTGCAGCAATCCAGCTTGTCGCCCTTGTTAGAGTTGGGACACCTTATTCCTTCCATTTAATCCTCCGGTAAACATTCCTCCTCCCAAATCTTGGTAATTACCGAGCGCAGCCCTCTGGTCAGTGCTTCAACACCGTATTTTAATAGCTCCCTTGGGAGCTCGTCAACACCAGCAGCTTTTTTGTTTTCAACCGACCAATTTCCTCCTTAATTCCCTGAAGGGTTGGGGTCGGGATCCTATCAACCTCTGCGCGTGTTCCTAGATTTATTACCGTGCCACATTCATTCGCTGTAATATTGACATTCAGGTGCTCATCCAAGTACTGCTTCCACCTTTCAATCAAAAGTGTTACACTTTTCAGTGATGAGGTTACCTTCTAGGTCTCTGCACATATCGGATTGTGGTACGTAGCCTTTGCGCGAGCTGTTCAACTCCTCAACTAGAATTTGC
Organism: Aedes japonicus; assembly: GCA_034211315.2. Lineage (NCBI taxonomy): Eukaryota > Metazoa > Arthropoda > Insecta > Diptera > Culicidae > Aedes > Aedes japonicus. Next base: position 143,688 of record JASCZW010005560.1, read on the forward strand.
GTGTGTCGTTAGCACGACACAGCGCTTCCATTGCTTCGTGGTCTGAATCTCCCCTCTGGCGCCTTCGAAGAATAGCGTTTGGCCTGTTCCGTGCCTGTCTATACTGTTCCACATTCGCTCTCCTACGGTGTTGCAGCATTCGCGTCCGTGTTACATTTCTCTACTAACTGTTTGCATTCGCCGTCAAACCAGTCAATTTTCCGGTTCGGCATGCAGCACCAGCATCACCTGGTATCTCATGGCTATATGCTTAGAGGCGGACCGAATGATTTGATGAGCTACCTCTCCCGACGAGGAATGTCAGCAGGTGCTGGAACAGAAAAACGCAGCTTGAGCAATCAGGCAGCGTCAAGCTATCCGTCAGAGTATGGAACGATACATACAGAAGCGGTGGTTTCAAACTTCAACTTTTCCGGAAGAAAAAAAAAGCCGCCAGGAGGAAAAGCTTGAGCCGCCAGAAACTCAACACATCCCACAGAAGCTTCGTCCCATTAGCTGAAATGTGTCGGGATAAGAATTCATACGGACGATTGTGAGGTGACCGCAAGGTGGAGGCAGTCCTTCGAAGAAAATCTGAATGGAGATCAGGATGATCCTCTTCGACAGCGAAGAAAGTTGTGCTTTGTGTCACCCCCGATGAAAGGTGAAGTTAAGGATGCTATCAAGCAACTGAAGAGCAACAAATCGGTTGGAAGGGAGCAGAACTTATCCAACTGGGCTCGGATAAGTTGACCAACTGCCTGCGTCGACTGCTATCTTTGGGATACCGAACAGCAGCCCCCGCAGGAGTGCATCTACAAGAAAGGAAACAAACTGGAATGCGAAAATAATCGTTCTTTAGTGCCGCCTATAAAGTGCTATCACAAATCATCTTCCAGTGACTGTTGCCACTATTTAGCCAATAGATTCGTGGAAAATTATCAGGCCGGCTTCATCAAACGACGGTCTACAGCGGGCAAAAAATTCACTATGCGGCATATCTTCCAGAAGTGAAATGAAAATAAACAAATAATCTTTTCATCTATTTCAAAGCCGCATATGATACAGTTAACCAAAAAGAAATGTAGCCGGAAGATTATGGAATCAAGGCTATTGTGAATAGAACAATAAATAAAGGTTGACTAAAAGTAAATTAGTACTAATGTTGGGAATCAAAAATCTTTGACAGTGGTTTGTTTACACTTCTATATAGAAAACAACTGATGCAAGTTTGATCAAAGTAGTCGATCGCGTTCAGATCGTCAGCTGCGCAGCAAGGTGATGAGGGGCGTTCAAGCCAACCCCGGTTTTTCGATCCGAGGTGTGGCCAGAAGGTACAACGCCAACTTTCAAACGGTGCGAAACATTCTTGCCAGAGAAGGATACAAGTCGTATGAAGCCAGTAAACATCCGAACCGGCACATGAAGCAGAATTCCGTGGCCATAAAGCGTGCGAGGCTCTTGTACGACTGTGTTTTGGCGAAACACAAGGGCTGCACTTTGATCGATGGCGAAACATACTTCGAACTTGATTTCAAACAGCTTCTCGGCCAAAAGTTTTATAAATTGGCAAGCAAATTGCAGTTGTGGCCTAAAAAATTGAACCATTCGTCACATTCTCGACGATGACATCCCAATTTTACTTCAAAGAATGCCTAAAAAAGCGTGTATTGCCGTTCATCCGCTTTGACGAAGCGGCGCACAGTGAGCAAAAAGCCGATGGTTTTGATACATAAACTGATGCTTTTCTACACAGAAGAAAAAAAGTACCCATTTTAGCAGTTGCGTGTGGGAAGCCAATTTTGAGTATAGTTGTGTTAACGTACCCGTTGTGCATACATGGCATTTCACCCAAGTGCGCCTCTCATATGCATATTGCTTGCCTCCTCTGGGGATGAACAAGTTGCCACACTGGCGAGCAAATCACCACGCTTACGATGAGTGCAAAACAAGCCAAGTGTGAGAGGGAGTCTCTTGAGAGCATTTGTGGTGAAAATTTGAGTGCACGCTCTCGAGTGAAATGAACGAATTGTGCTCTCGAGCGCACCCACCTAGTTCTCGCTGGTGTCCTCTTGAGAGACCGCTCTGCAGAGCCAAATCTTTAGAAAATCTTCAGTGCCCTTTTTTATGCATGTTTCCAAATTTATGAGTCCAAAGTTGTGAGGATTTTTTCAATTCCTTTGTGAATGACTTAGATGTATAACTACTCCACCTAAGTTGTTAACCGATATACAAGGAAAAAACGTAATAATAAGATAATAATGGAGAAACAAAAGGCTTAATTCTTTAGTAGTTATTCGTTTCGGGTGTTGATGGGGCACATTCGAAACTGTTTAATGCCTTACCACATGTTTCGTCTTGGGTTTTTTTGGGAATGGAGAATGTTCTTATGATAGGTAAGAGACCCCTCCCTTCTCTGAAAGGGAAGAATCCCATACAAATGAAACACAAATTTCTGCATAATTCAAGAACGAATCAAGTTATTGAAACCAAATTGGGCATGTGGGGTTTTCTGGAGGCGAATTTTTTTTCTATGGTGATTTGAGATCCCTCTCTTCTCTAGAAGGGGGAAGGAGGCTCTCATACAAATTGAACTAAATTTGGCATGTTGGGGTTTTTGAAGGCAAGATTTATTTTCTATGGTGGTTCGAGACCCCTTCTTTGACTGGTGGGAGGTGCTCTCGTACAAATGAAACAAAAATTTCAACCAAATATGAGAACTATCCAGGCAACCGAAACACAAATTTGTATTATTCCGATAGGCAGCAGGTTCTGATAGAAGATAGGACCCCTTATTATTAAAGAATGGGGGCTGTTTCAGTTATTCTTAGTGCTACATTATGCACTAGAAGTTAATATCAGATTATGAACAAGAAAACTACGTTCAAACTGACAGGACACGGTGTAGTTTGAAGATAAATGTGTTGTCTATGACATGCTTCAACACAGAAAAAAAGCCATGGTAGACACTGACGATCCGAGGATTAAATTTAAAACACACCTACGTTTATTTTGCAGAAATAACACACATTAGCAAACGAAAATATAACAAAAATTATATAAAAAAAAAACGCCAGTTCTATTAAATTTTCATTCATTTGGTTCAGCTTGCATGAAATAGAATGATAAACTCTAGATTTAAATTTTAAATGGGCGTTATTGCAAAATCATCATATCTAGTAACCGTTGAAGAAAGTATCAATAACTACATCTCATTCAGCGGAAGAAAATGTTTACATGTTTAAACTAAATCTGTTATAATAATAGATTTATTAAGATATAAATGAAGAATGGCACTGGCGTTCCCTTTGTTTTGATGTGAAATTCTGTCGAGTATAGATTTGTCAAATTCCATAGCTTTTGCTCGCTTTGACAGTTGCATTCGAACAAGACGCCAGAAAAAGATGTCCAGACTCGGTTTCATTCTTATTGCCCCATTTATTCATATTCTCGCTCAGTTATCTTTGTTCTAGGTGGCTTACTATTTATAAATAATACGGAAAGATCTATCCTTGTGCTTCTTGGTTTTCTGCATCCATGTAGAATGCTGATGAGCCATCTCGATGCTGATGATGCTGTCAGTGGCCGAATTCGGGATGGATCCGGTAATTAGTGACCGGTATGCACACCTCGGAAGAGTGGCGACTTCCGATGGCCCGTGATGCGCTGGGGAATATCACTTACCCGCAGACGAGACATAGCTACAAGCTGGCGAGTCTTTGGCGGTGTACGCGATCTCCTACATCTACCTGGACGTAACAACCTTCGCTTAAAGGATGTTCGGTCATTCAAGTTAAAAAAAAGGAACCATATTACAATCTCGTTTTTTCACTTTGGTCTTTCATGTGACGAATAGTTACCAGAACCTCAAACAGAGTTATTGTGTGTTTTTATTGTGTTATTGGTTTTTGTTAGCAAACATTTAAGCCTATTAGCTTAGCTTAGCTTAGCTTGACTGACTGCACGTATCGATGGTTGCTACTCCGTGATTGATCAGAATCAGTGAAATTGCACAATGAATCAACTGAATGGGGCTGGGAGTAACCGACCATTCTCACTGTACACGTTTCAGTGACTCAATTTATTTATTAATCAATAACGGCGCCGGCCACGTCCTTGCAATCAGTTGGGAATAGGGAAGGAAAGTTAGTGTGACCTTTGCTGATTAGGGACCGTGTTTACCTCTGCATCCCCACAAAGGTAACAGGAAGGAGGTTTTTCTATGTTAGTAGGGTAGGGCTCGATGGATCAGGATTCACCTTGATAAGTGATGTGATCATATATATATTATGCATTATAAAATTATATGAACATTCACACATACATACACATGTATACATACACAAACATACACATACATACACATACATATACATACATACATACATACATATCGAAACCATGGCCAACTCAACTTGCTATTCCCACACCTACTATTTCGACCGCCGGTCTCACATCGCATCACCATGACCCGGGAATAGTGCCACCTAGCCATCTTCAGGTTCCGGTCAAGCCACACTTTATGTTCACTCCCTTCCTGGTCTCCACACCACCGTACATCAAACACACTGAAATATGCGATCTTCCATGCCTTCCTACTATGAGTCACATCTTACTAACACCCCTCTACATCTCTCTGCAATTCTATTTCACGCCACCGGACAATGGGTCAACAAAACAAAAGATAGCGTGACATGCCCGTTGCAGTCTACTACACAATACCGTACCCGGACTCGCGTCACCGAATAACAAAAAACTGTATCCATTGTGAAAACATTTCACCAAAAACGTATATGTAAAAAATGCAACTGACACTCACTGGACTGCTACTGAAAACAAAAACAAAAAGGTGCGTTCAAATATCCTAAAGGTCCTGGAAAAGCTGAAAAACGGAGTTGATCATTACAACAATCATACACCTGAAATAAAGGACTTATGAAGCCCCTCTGAAAAGCAACACATTTTTCTATAAGACATCCTTTAAAAAGTCTTCCTTATACTAGCCACATTCCAACGACAGCGGTACAAGCAATAGAAGATCCCGGCTTGATGATTTCTGAAATAAATGGCTCATCCAGCTCACGGCCACATGTCAGCGTTTTATGAAAACAGTGCTTGCACTAAGGTCCCTTTTTGCACGGTCTTTCCTTACAGGGGCTGTTCTCGGCAACAACTCCAGAACGGAAGTTGCTTCGACCTAACTCAAGTCACACCTCACGTCTTGGGCCAAAAGCAATCATACGGCAGTTTGATTCACAATTTCTGATGTAAATACTCAAAATTTAAAAAACTGCACCCTGACCACTACATGGAAATGCAACGAATCCAAACAAAACTTTAGCTATATAAAATGTTTAAGCATGTTTATCCATCAACTCTACTTAGTCCCCTCTACACGGTTCCATACCAAAAGTGGAACGTATCGCGCAAAAAAAAAAAACTTTGTGTATACAGAAGTTCAGAAATGACATTTAAATGTTCATGCTGAAATACTCAAAAACAAATTGAGCCCCGAATCGAGCTCCGTGCTCCCAAGATAAATGGTCTTGGACTGCAAAGACAATTCCAAAATTCCAAACAAAACATAGTGATTTCCTCCTTGCTTAAGCTTATGAAAATATTAAATTCACTGTGTTGGCCAGATGTAATTACCCAATGCATCATATAGATGAACTGAGGAATTCCATTTTTTATCAATTTTATTAAAAGAAACAATGTTACTTTTCGAGTTTAGAGTAGCTTGCCTGTAGCTCCAACATAATATGATTTCTTCACATTTTCGCTTTCTCCTCTTTTCAAATGTTAGTCTAGAGTTATAAGTTTTGTCATTGGACCTCAGCCTTGGTCTGTAGGTTAGAAATAGGTAGAAAACTAAAAATTTCATGAATCTGTGTAAGTTATTTTCGTTTTACGAATGTGCCCCATGACTGTCCGAAACTACCCCACGTACGGGGCACATCCGGACAAATATGTATTTTTCCGAAATACAAATAAACAACTCAAAATTGCATAAACGCACACCTTTAACACACTCTTGTGATGCTTCGATGTCCAAATGACAACTAGAATGAATTCAGGATCTCTGGCGACGTTCACAAAATATATGAAAAATTGAAAGAAAAAGTGTCCAAAACTACTCCTCTCTCCCCTAGAATATGCGAATTTTTAATCAATGTATAAATTTTATATTCAAATATTGTATGTAGTTAAGGCCACTGCTTTATATTGAGCCGTCCTATTGTGCACTTGCTTAGCAACGCGCAAAGCGTTTTATCCGTCGTCGCCAGGAAATACATTATGGTTAGGGTTGTGGCGCGTTTAACCACGCATAAGACACCCACACTCCCATTCCTTAAGCATTAATCTATTTATCCTGTATAGGGTGAATGTTAGGTTCCTATAGTTGCTGATGGAGTCTCCATTCACAACTATAGAAATCTAATGCTTCAAAGGTACCGCAACAATTGCAGCCTACCCTATGCAAGATAATGTATTTTCAAAGGTATTAATATTGCCTATGGTTTCGTACACGCTCCATTACAATCCTTTATTCCCAAGGTCAAATTTATACGTTATAACGAACATATCAAAACCGAAATGAATAAAAATGAAAACCGAAACCTGAACAACAAACCATTCACAAACGCGCTTGCTAATCTACTTATTTAGAGAATCAACATCAGTGTATCTGACCAGTTAACGCACTCCAGAGTTCTCTGGGGTGCGGTTCTCTGTATTCACTGCAGTGCGTTTCAGAGCGCTGAGTTTACTCGCCAGTGGCTTTCAGAGGCAAGTGATTTAATTTCACCGCGCAGCTCATTTCAAAAACTACAGATAAAGGAAGAGTGTGGTGAGTATGCTGCTGCGTGCAGCGCTCCTGCATGAACAAAAAGAGAAGAGGAAGTGGTATATTCGCGCTTGTCTCCCACTGAGGAGAGGGACAAGTATGCCGTTGTGTATAAAAAACTAACTTTTGGGTAAATTCTACCCAAAAGTAAGTTATTTATACCCAACGGTTCGGTTAACACAACTATACCCAAAATTGGCTTCCCACACGCAACTGCTCAAATGGGTACTTTTTTTCTTCCTTGTATAGGGAAAATGCCAATAAATTGATTGGCGATTCTTTCATCCTGGTCAGGGTATGGTAAATGGGTCATAACACCTATGTACATGTCTGACCCCTCTTTTAGCAAAAATCTGGATTTTCATTTGCCTGCCATTCTGTGAAATCTTAACCAAATTGGATGCAACCTTTAGCAAACGATCACAAATTGTCCTTGTTTTACGATACAGTATCGAACATTCCGACATTTTACGTAGTTCCAAATATATTCAGGGAAACCGTGGGGCAAGTACCCTTCCCGAAACACTGACCAGGATCAAAACGGTATCAAAACATGGCTTATTACACCTCAAACTTCATGATTTTGCAAAACAAGACCTTTGGTGGTCATTCTGTAAAATATTCAGCCAATGTGGCCACTCCTGGTCGCCTTTCGGGAACCGGGTTCGACCGGGAAAATGGCCAACTTTTGAACGGTACCAAAACATGGCTTGCGACACCTCAAACTTCATGATTTCGCAAAACAAGAGCATTGATGGGCATGCTGGAAATAATCAATCATTGTGGCCACCCCTGGTTGCCTCCCGAGAACCAGGTTCCACCGGGAAAGTGGCCAGATTTTGAACGGTACCAGAACATGGCTTGCGACACCTCAAACTTCATGATTTTGCAAAACAAGACCATTGGTGCTCATTCTGGAAATATTCAGCCATTGTTGTAACCCCTGGTAGCCTTCCGGGAACCAAGTTCTACAGGGAAAGTGGACAGATTTTGACTGGTACCAGAACATGGCTTGCGACACCTCAAACTTCATGATTTCGCAAAATAAGACCATTGGTGGTCATTCTGGAAATACTCGGCCATTGTGACCACGCTTGGTAGCCTTCCGGGAATCCGGTTCTACAGGGAAAGTGGACAGAAAGTGGTACCAGAACATGGCTTGCGACACCTCAAACTTCATGATTGGTAGTTACAAACTTCTATTTCGTACTAAATAAATATTGCGAAATATATCTATAATAGGTGAAAAAAATAAACCAGTTCTGACATTCTTCTTCTTAACGGTCATGTCTTGTAATTGTGAAAATCGATGATTCCAATCGAGTATTGAACACCGGAAACCAAAAAATCTCTCTCGTGCTTCATCCACTATCAACCGAATCTAACGGTGTTGAATTGAAAAGTAATGTTTTAGGAACGTTAGAATGAGCAACACATGATATCAATTTAACAGGGCACGTTCATTATCTTTCTCTCCAAGCGTTCGTACAAAAAGTCGTTGCAAGCCGAACGCCTTTATAAGCAAACCAAACGAACCTTTAAAGGATTACCAAATGAGTACAAGAGTTATATTTACAACAAAATAGAGCTGCAAAGATCGTTATGTTATACAACGTGTCTTTTAATTTGCAGGCGTGGTTCTACTCTGAGGATGTTTTTATTGGTGGGGCTTCTAACAGTTAAGTTTATTTTTAGATACTTTCACGAACTCGTAGAACTTAAACCGCACACATGTCTATGATTACCCTTGACAAACATCGAGGAAAACTATGTCGGATCCTTTTGACGTTTATTGTGAGATTGCTCAATGAAGACAAATGAACCACACACACCCACTCTCTTGCGGCCCGCTAGGACAGACAAAGGTTATGCGGAGGAGATGACTGAGTTATGAGCACTGAATTAACAAGTAGGTTTAATTAAAACACTCGACTGTATCTAGCTGCCCATTGGCGTTCGACGCTGCATTCGTCACAATGCGTTGGTTGGAGGCGAGTAGCTTTTTCGAGTCATTTCGTCCGGTGTATCTTGCTACCAAGATCTTTCATATACACTTTGAGACATTTGATTTCCAGCATAAAACAACCCGTCGAACTTTGGTGGATCAAGTTCGATTTGTGCTGAGTATAGTGGCGGATTTTTATCTGGCTTCCAGGGGCATTAGAACCAGTACTGGCTACCTAAGGCTTACCGATTCCGTTCTCCTCAACGTGGGATGCTATTCGAGCATTGTGCTGTTGTACTTGTTTTCTTCAACAATTCCTCTATGGAATCGATATAAGTCCAAAGGCGTTTTCCAAATCTGCGTGAATTTTTCCAACTGTGATGAAGAATTGCAAATCCTGGGGATCAGCATCGATCATCGGAAACATTACATCGCCAGCATCTTGTTTTTATTCTGTTGGATGACTCTCGCGAGTCTAGTTCTCTGTGTAGGAGTTTCGGCTCGCTTCAGCGAGGCATGGTACCGCATTTCAACGGCAACTCCTGACTTCTTGACGGTGTTGGCCGTGTTTAGAACGTCTACGTGCTTCAGCATGTTTATTTGTTACACTTGTTTAACTTTGTATTCGATTAAAGATCGACTGAACAGGTTACGGGATGCAATGACGTGAGTAAAGACGTGAAAGATAAGGAATGTATGACTTCAGTTGTTTGTTTTATTTGCAGAAAGCATCTAGGTGGAGACAGTTTGGCGGCTCTGCCAGAAGATGGCACGGAATACGATCGAGTCTGCAGTCTGATCCGTTGTTTGTCCAAGGTGCACGATCAGCTAAGCGATACCATCCAGCTGTTCAATAGCAGCTTCTATGTGCATGTTATGTATGCTCTGACGACGGCTGCTTGGTTTACGGTTTTTACCGTTTTCGGGTTGATCCATACGTACGCAGCGAAGGAGAATGCTATTACGATTCTGGTGACAGGGAACAACATCCTGTACGACATATTCTATGTAATACTTATTCTACAGCTGGTGATATTTGCCAGCGTTGTTAGCAGTGATGTATGTAGGGTTGTTGGATTTCAAGGGAAGTTTGTAGAATCATTAAATTCTGCTTTTCAGTGTCAAGGGATATCTATCGTTGTGCACAAGGCGATTTGCTATGGACCACGCACTGGCCGAATTGTCAAACACTTGAACTGCTTTTCGCAGCAATTAATGCACCATGCTCCGAAGATCAGTTGCGGTTGGTTTGATCTGGACTGGACGCTTCTGTATTCGGTACGTGAGAAAGGTAATGCGTTTCATTGCAAGACTTTTTGTTAAAAAAGCGAAAACTTAATTTACAGATGGCAGGATCGTTCACAACATACCTGGTTGTTTTATTGCAGTTCGATTTGGCAAACTTGAATTACACTCATTAGGGCTGCCTAGACAAACTCTTATTTTTTGAACGTAAGGATTTTGAATCCTCATGTATAGCGTTTAGGAAATTTAAACAAGTATTTGTTAACAGTTATGTTGATGCCGCTTGATTTTCTTGCTCCAATTGCTCCTGCTTGATAGGTTTGGAAACCTGGGTGAACTTCTGTAAGCTACTTGACATAAAATAAGGCCGATTAGCACCGTCGTTCGTTTCTATGTCCACACAGAAGCAAAGAAATAATCCGCTTATTGTAATCTGCAAGGAAACAAAATATTCACATCACCATCGATCGTAGAATAACCAACGAACCTTAAATATAAGCAGCAAGCAGTGCGTGATGAGATAAACAATCGCCAACACGATCGTCAATAGCACATATGGGTGATGCAGGTCGAGATGGCTGGACATCAATTCCAATCCCACGAATCCTACCGCCGTTATAGTCCATAATTTAGCAAGAACAAAAATGATGACTCCGACGAATTCAACGGCAAATATTCGACCAACGTTCCCAGCAAAGATCCGTACTACTTTCTTCCCGGCTGCGCAGAACGGTTCTCCATATAGAGCAGTCACAATGTAAGCATTTCTAGCAACTGGTTCCAGCAGTGACTGAAGGCAGCCTATGCAGCAGACGCAACAAGTCAGGCAACAACACTTGGCTTGATTGGTACTAGATCTCATCGTCATAAGCTGTGGGTTAAAATGAATGTGATTTTCAGGGGTCAACTGTCTACTAATATTGTTAACCTACTTTCAATATCTTGAACAGCCATTGAATAAGCAGAAGAATTGCCATGAGGAACGACCCTAAGGCTACTGTGCCGAGGTGATACCGTACCAGCATCGAAAAACTTCTTCCTTCTGCATTTCTGAGATTATTTTTATCTCTGGTAAAATACCAATGAGTAACCGCTCCTGCAGTGACCATATGCTGGCATCCGAACAGAAAGTGACAGAACCAAAAAAGTGCTAAAATGTTGTACCACCTTGATACTGAAATCATGGAGCTTTTCACGTAATGCACACTATGTCCAACTAATGTAGCAGATCCGGTACTTTCGAGCAGCAAACCAAAATAAGCACTCAAGCCAAGCGTGGCCATTAAGGTAAGGATCGTCTGCAAATAAACTGATTAAAAATTAAAGTCCTGCTAACTTTACAATCGTCTTACCACCACAGGAATGCAGAGTAGACCCAGCATATTGCTGAGGGCTCGACCAGTTTCGCGCAGCAATTGTACAAACAGTGCAAGCTTCTTCCACATGACCACCATAAATACGCACAACACTACACTAGCTATACTAGATCCTATAGCACAGTAAAGCCATTTCTTAACACCTTCCTCAAGGTGCCACTTCACCCAAAACCAAACTGTCGCCACCAAGCATGCCGCCACAGCTCCAAACATTAACGACCAGATGAGCAGCCGGGGAACGCACCATAAAAGGACCAACGTCAGAAGCGAGCAGACGAATGCCAAAAGACACAACCAGACAATTTCCTTCCGAAAGGACTCCACATCCTGCCATACTTCATCCAGAAAACTTTGCTTGGCTCGGTCTTCTCGTAGAGGATCGAATTTTATGCAACGATTGAAGAATAGTTTGCTGCAACGAAAAGTGGGTTCGATTTTTCAAATTAAGGGATGCGTCAAGCCGTTTTCCATTTACTAGCCATTCTCTGCTTCACAATCGGATACGCACTTCCTAGAGGGCTCCGTGACGGAATTGACGACGGTTAGGATAAGATATCTTTTGGCAGCCATGTTTTGACCCTAAATAAAAATGATTGCAAATTATTAATTGGTTTCGTTCACCAGAAATGTTCAACAACTTACAGAGCAAGGCAAGTCGATGTTTCGAGAATTGTTTCTTCCGCAAACATTGCCGCAATCGTCGTATCCGTTTATGACACGATAGACATCAGAGTGAGGGAGACACAATGCCACCAGAGTAATCTTGAGGTTTAACAAAATCGTTATAATTTACTCTCTTCTTGATTATTATTTTTTAAGATCGTGCGGTCCTCCGTTACTGATAAGAACCAATGTAAGTGCGCAGAGAACCACATACAGGGTGCGGCAGAAAATAATGCGAAAATGTTCAAACTTGAGTATTAGGTATTAATTCGTGCAGCTAGTGACTAATTTCCGTCGCAAGTGTATTTGTTTATGTTTATTTTCAAGTGCTGCATCCAAACATTCTATTTGTTTTATTACAAAATCGTCAAAATGTTCGCGAAAGAAGTGATCACCAGTTTGTTGCTCGCCCAGAAGAAGCCAAAAGAGATTGCCAAGGTGGTAGGGTGTCATTTTGCAACAGTTTACCGCACAAAAAAGTCCCTGCAGGATGGTCCTAAGCAGCGGAAGCCAGGAAGCGGACGAAGACCTGCATGCATCTTCCAGAGCCAGAGTGAAACGCCACTTGATTACGGACCGGGTCAAGGAACTACTAGTGACTCGTTCCAAGACATTGCTTTCCTTGTTGAATGAGAATCCTGTTCTCCGTTGAAAAGCTTTTTAGCATCGATGCTGTGGCCAACAGCCGCACGGACCGGTTCATTTCACCGCAGGAAATGGAGAACGTTCCGGAAAAAGTGAAATTCAAATTTCAAACCAAACATCCGGCTGGTGTCATGATGTTTGGCTTGGTGGCGTCCAACGGTTTGAAAATGCCGCCTGTTTTCATTGATGCTGGAGTTAAAATCAATACCGATGTGGATATCGGTATTTTAAAGGATCAAGTGCTTCCCTGGGTGAAGGCCAACTTCTCCGAGGACCAAAACGTTGTCCTACAGCAGGATGTAGTGCCGTGTCACACGTCCAATCGAACCCAACATGGACGATAACATGAAGTTGTGGCCCCCTAGCAGTTCAGATCTTAATCCGTTGGGTTATTCGATTTGGGCATATGTGGAAGCACGAGCCTGCAAAACATCACACCCTAGTGTGAAAACTCTGAAGTCAACAATAACACGCATATGGCAGTCAATGTCGGAGGACTACGTCCGAAAGGCATGCTCTGGCTTCCGGTGCACAGTGATCGGAACAGGCTTTTTTCACGGCGAAATTAATAACTCCTAAGGGTTACGTTGCCGAATCATGGTGTCTTCTACAAAGTTGTATCTGAACAAGTTGTCCATCTATGGTGATAATTTGGTACTTTCAAACTTTACCACTAGGGCGGCGCTGTTGCTAACTTTTGAACGAAACACAATAGAAGGGTGGTGTCAAAAGCAAGGTGCAGGTGTAGGGAATATAATTTCAAGCAACTTTGCTCAAAACACCATTTTTCTATCTCTTCATTCGACCATGATAGAGCTATTTTTCTGCTCTATATCAGAGTGTCCCTAAAAAACGGCCCGGGTGTCCCTAAAAACACGCTATAGGCTGTTCATTCACGACTGAAGCGTCTGGCGCTTGTACACTGCTATAGTTCGGAGCTATTTTGCTTATTTCCATTAGGGTGTCCCTAAAATCAGTTTTTTCATTCTAACTTTTTAGTTTCAATTCTTAGGCAAAAAGAAAAATATGATACAAGTTTTTGCTGAACTAAGTGTATAAGTATATTTTATTTTTCAAAAGTTAGGGCTAATTTTAACGAAAAACATGTTCGATTTTAAGCAGTCCCCGCTCGCGTGCCCCAGGAGTACCCGGGCTCATTTATATAGCATTTATCTCCTTGATACCCATTAAAAAAAGAATTTGATGATTTTCTGACCAATTCTCGCCTAAACACTCATAAGGGCGAAAAGAAAAAACGCATTTTATTAGTTAAACTTACTCGTAACCTTTGAATCACAAGCAGTATTAAAAAACTATTGGGTCAGCAAAAATGTGCGCTATAAAGTTTTCTATATTTTGTTTGACGACTACTTAATCCTAAAATGAGAAACAAAAAAGTTATAATAAAAACCAAGACACCATGATATAGAGCAGAAAAATAGCTCCATCATGGTCGAATGAAGAGATAGAAAAATGGTGTTTTGAGCAAAGTTGCTTGAAATTATATTCCCTACAAACTTGCTTTTGACACCACCCTTCTATTGTGTTTCGTTCAAAAGTTAGCAACAGCGCCGCCCTAGTGGTAAAGTTTGAAAGTACCAAATTATCACCATAAGATGGACAACTTGTTCAGATACAACTTTGTAGAAGACACCATGATTCGACAACGTAACCCCTAGGAGTTATTAATTTCGCCGTGAAAAAAGCCTGTTCCGATCACTGTGCGGCGTCGGCTCGAGGATGTTATTAATAAAAATGAAGGACACATTGAATAAATTTGTTTAAAAGGACTTTATTAAGATAACTGAACTCGAAAATGTTGATATTATTGGTTGAATTAGTTGAAAATGGGATTTGAAAGAAATAGAACAAATTTTCGCATTATTTTCTGCCGCACCCTGTATAATGGGCGAAGAAACATACGTACTCGAAGCCTTTAAACAGCTTTCGGGTCTGACGTTTTATACCACAATGCAACAGAATGCCGTTGCCGAGCATTTCTGGACAAATAAGGTGCCCGAATTCCTGAAGAAGTATTTAATTTGTCAGGACATGGTCGAAAATCTAACAATGCTATCAATTCTATCGGCACTATGAGCACTGGGAAAATGCGTTCGCCAAGACTAATAGTCTTTTTTGCTTCATGAGCCGGCGCCCAGTCTTGTTGAAAAATTCATTCATTGTTGCCGAAATGCTGCGATGCAAAAGAAGCTTCTGTGTCAGTAAGTATATTCTGATATACCGCTTGATTCACTTACACCTCATTGTCTATGAAGATCAAAAGGGTTTTGCCGGATTGAGTTGTTCCAGCCCCACGCATGACAGAAGGGATGATGACTCCTTGAAATACTTCAACGATTTTTGGAAGCAGCAGGAAGCAATTGTCGATCATTTTGGTGGTTATCACATAGCATCACGCTGACCAATAGCGTCCCTCGGACAAGCGGTTCAGAAGAATCATAGCTTTTTTCAACCAGTTTGCTTTCATGGTGCCATTCGAGCAGTGGTTCTTATAAAGTTTACATGAAGTTTCATGAAGCTTCAAAGCGTCGTGAACTATGGCTCCAACGAAAGATTTTGGAAATTTTCCGCTCCCTACTCGGTCATCTAGCGTTCCAAGCTGTTGGTATCGTTTTATTGCGTCGTTCACTGTAGATTTTGCTATATTCAGCGTCTTTGCAATCACATAAAACAGCACCTTTGTAATCCTTTTCGAAAAAGTTCAACTACACCTGCGCGCAACTTATTCGGCTTCATCTTGAATAAATCAGAAATCACAACTGTACCAAACTTACTGCGACAATGGGTCAAGATGTTAAACCATGTACACTGATAGGCAAAATAAAGTGCCCACTTCATCGTTTTTTCAATTTCTCTCATTTACTTGGTTCAAATTAAAGTAAAGAAAAAAAATCAATTTGTGTTGAAAAAAAAAACAGTGACAAAATAAAGTGCCCACTTCATTTAGGCTACAGAAGTTAAAGTAAAATAAAAGCATTTCAATGATTGATGTGTCCTCCTTTGGCCTTCAGGACCTCCTGCAGGCGCTTCGACATGCTCTCGACCAGGTTCTTTAGGTGCTGTGGATCTAGCTCTTCCCAGGCGCGCTCCAGGGCTTCAAAATATTTATTTTTATTGGTAACACCAGTTTTGTCAACCCTGGCATCAAGAATCGCCCACAAATTCTCGATGGGATATTGAGGTCCGGGCTTTGTGGAGGCCATTCCAGCGGTTTGATCCGACAAGACCGGAAGAAAGACTTGGTCTTCTTGGCAGTATGCTTCGGGTCGTTGTCCTGCTGGATTACGAACTTCTCTTCAACCTCCAGATTTTTTCGCAGGATGTTGATGTAAGAATCTGCCGTCATTATCCCGTCGATTTTCACAATGCTTCCCACTCCACTCCACGAAAAACACCCCCAGACCATCACATTTCCTCCTCCATGCTTCATCGTGCCTTGGATGTGGCGCTCCTGAAGCTCCTCTCCCGATCTGCACCAAACACGAACCCGCCGCTTTCGGTTAAACAGCTCGAATTTTGATTCGTCCGTCCAGAGAACCGTTTTCCAGAACTCTAGGGGCTTATCAGCATGCTCCTTAGCAAACTTAAGCCGTTTGGCTTTGTTTGCCTTGCTGATAAATGGGCGCTTCCGGGCAAGTTTGCTATTCAACCCCTGTGCTACGAGACGGCGACGAACAGTTCGACCGGAAACTGATAACTCAAGGGTTTCCTGGATCTCGCGGACAGTTACCTTCGGGTTCTTCTTGACTTCGCGCATGATCTTGGTGTCCGTTCTCGCATCCGTTTTCCGCTTCCTGCCTCTGCCAGGGCGATCCACCACTGATCCA
Source organism: Aedes japonicus (assembly GCA_034211315.2). Taxonomy (NCBI): domain Eukaryota; kingdom Metazoa; phylum Arthropoda; class Insecta; order Diptera; family Culicidae; genus Aedes; species Aedes japonicus. The sequence goes on from JASCZW010005560.1 coordinate 160,236, forward strand.
AATGTTTTAAGCTATACCTGTCTAGCGTGGCTACGGCTCATCATCTCAGGGAAAGCAAAAGAATGGTGTTACAGCCAAGAAGATATCCCACATCAATATCACCGAGCAAAGAGACACCTCCCTCCCACCCCTACCAAACTGCAACAGTATTCAAGGCTCCAAGACAGGAGTCCGATGGATCACATCTATAAAAGTAGTACTTCAATGTCAGATATGTGACACGACTTTAAATAAAAATAGTCAACATGTGATACGACCACGACAGGATATGTCTTTGGTTGCCATCTCAGTGCTGCTGATGGCGTGGGCCCACCCATCGCGTCCAGATCACATATCCGAAGAAAGGGAAGTTCAGACATGTTTTTTTCAGATAAATTATCTCGCAAGTCGATGAATTGCAAGGTATTAGAAAAATAAAGGGTTTCATCACTGGAGCGACTTTGACTGGACATGTTTACAAATGGGAGTGTCTTCAGAAAAGAAATTTTTGTAATTCATTCAATAACACGAAGGTCACGTGAAGTTCTTAACGGCTCCCCATCCAGAAACCTGGGAAAGATCCTTCATGTTCTAAGAGCTATAGCCTTCTCTCAGGATTATCCAAGCTGTTTGAGAAAGCGATCTGCCGTCGGCTTCTTTCATCTGCCAACGAGCTGAACATCTTGCTCGACGAACAATTTGGCTTCCGACGTGGTCGCTCAACAGTGCACCAACTTAATCGAGTCATTAACATCCTCAGACGGAACAAGTCTGTTTCGAAATCATCTGCCATGGCACTTCTCGACATCGAGAAGGCCTTTGATAACGTGTGGCTAAAACAATACAATCTTCCCATATTTCTGGTGAAGATATTTAAAAATTATCTGTCGGACAGGACATTCCGTGTTTCGCTGCAAGGTGCAGTTTCTGATGCACAGGAGATTTCCTCCGGTTTTCCGCAGGGAAGTATCCTAGGTCCACTTCTGTTCAACCTATTCACCTCGGACATACCCCCGCTCCCTGAAAATGGATCTCTGTCGTTGTTCGCCGATGATACCGCAGTCGTCCACAATGGTAGGGTAACAAGAGCGCTTACAGCGAAACTGCAGCGAAGCCTGAATGTTTTGTCTGAATACTTCACCGAATGGAAGATCTGTATCAACGCAGCGAAGACCCAGGTCATCCTCTTCCCACACTCAAATTCTCCCAGACTTGTTCCGCCTGAGGATTGTAAAATAAGCCTAAACAACACAACCGTGGAATGGGCCAAATCAGCTGTCTATCTTGGCGTTACAATAGACAGCAAGTTTATTTTCAGAGAACAGGTTGACAAAACTGTCACAAAGTGTAACGTTCTGTTGATGCTACTGTACCCATTAATCAACAGAAGGTCTACATTATCCCTGAAAAACAAGCTTGCTGTCTACAAGCAAATCATACTTCCAGTCATCGAGTACGGTATGCCAATCTGGGAGAGTTGCGCAAAAACACATCACCTGAAGCTTCAGCGTGTTCAAAATAAGCTCCTCAGGATGATCCTGAACACCCCTCCGAGGACAAGAACATCTGAGGTCCACCGTCTGGCCGAGATAAAAATGCTCGACGATCGTTTTAGTGAGTCTATCAATCGGTACAGGGCACGCTGCCTGACATCGGATCACCAGGTCATTCGAAATCTGGTTCCCCATCCCTAGGATTTTCAAATTGTAGTTGTAGTTGTAGTTTTAGAACTAGGTTATCAAATTTTTACCAAACAATGCCCTATGGGCTGAACTGAAAAAATAATTAAATCGCAAAACACACTAAACACATCAATCACATAAAACACTCAAACAAAGCTGAAGAGCCCAATGGGCTAAGACACTTAAGATTTGTAAATTAGTATATAAGACAAACAATGAAAATAAAGATCAATATTACTACTAAGTTCTTAACGTTGGGAAAATGATTTTCAATTTTCCCTAAAACGTACTGGAACGCTGCTTTGCTTAGTCGGAAGTTTTTGATAAACCTGAGAAATTGGAACAAAAAGTCAATAGAGTAAACATTGAAGATCTGAGTTGAATGAAAACTTACGCAGTATCTGAAAGCTTCATAGAATCGGAGAGTTCCCGGTGGTTCCTCCGTTGAATACCAAGAAATCCAATCTTTTCTCTCTCCGCCAAAATCGACAAAAGTGCAAAATCCATTTGAAAAATTAAACGTTTTACTCATAGAGCTTCTATTCACACCAAGAACGCCAAAAACTTCTATTAACACCAAAAGAAAACTCAAAATTCAGCAATCCGACCGACATCTTGTTTATGTTTTTTGACAGTTCGAATTTTTCAAACATAATTCGATCGAAACCGGATCGAAACGAACGAAACGTTCGTAATAGGGAATACAAAATTGAAGCTCGAACGAAATGTCAGTTCCGAACGAAACACAAATCCGTCTGAATACAGAATAGTGGCAACAATCAATATGCAACTAGCGATTTGAAATTGGTTCAATGTTGTAGAACCCCTTGGTCCGAATTACACCTTGAAGCCATCACCTTGTTATACATATTTGCGCCTTTGTTTTGATTTGCTGTGTTATTTTGACAGAATATTTGAGAGTGTGTTCATGTGAGTTCATTATTAGGGGCGCATTATTAAGCTTGGGACCGAGCTTGGGACCGATGTTCTAGTACTGACTGAGCCAAGAAAAAAATCGTTTTTGTATGGGACCTACTGGTCTTAGAGTTAGTCTATGATAGTGGTGTCTGGCTCGATTCAGCCAACCGTGAAGTCATAGAATGATATAAGTCGATTTTATTGAGAAAAGTGTCAATCTACCAAATTGTGAAGATTTTCGTCCCATCGAAAATTTATGAAAACTATTAATGTAAAAGTATTATTTTATAATTTAAATTCGGAAGCGTTAGGCACACCCAAAATAAATTTCACATAATCAGTGGAAAATATCCACTAGAAATTCACTTGACTTTCATGTGATTCAGGAAGTAGAAAATGCTTTGCAAATTCAAGTGAATCTTATGTGTCCAGTGAAATGTATATGATTAGTCAAGTAGAATTTCTTTTTCTATGTGAAAATCATGTAAAAGTCACTTATTTTAGTGTTGGATAATATCTACTTGTGATTCCATTAGTAGCTAAGTGAAAGATTTTTTCAGTGCAGGATTATGGTAAGTCGATCCAAAGCCAAAAAGATAAGGGAGAGCAATACCCAATATGACGAGGATTGGGATACGCTACGGAAGGTTGAAGAAAAGGTAGAGATGTGCTACAAATCGGTTAGTTTTTTTTTCATACTTTCATTGCTAAATTGTATCTAAAGTACTTACCAAGCCTATCATAAAGATGGTCATCAATCCTAGAAAACTCAAATCAGTACAATGCCTCGAAGCTAGGTATATTGATCCACCATTCGTTGAAAAGGTAACAGCTGTTTTCTTCTGGAATACATAAAGTGATTTACTAGTCAGATAGTGCATCACTTCAGCAGTTCCCATCAATCGTCGCTATAAGGCAGCCGAATTCAAAATGAAGCGACTTGATTTTTTGAACATTTATAGACCCACATAGACCCATCGTGTAACGTAGATCAAGTTGTTTGGTTTGATTACGGCTGACTAATAGGAATGATTAAAGAAAATTAGCGCACTGCCGAAGTAATGCTCCACCCTATATTCTAAAAGAAGAACAAAGCCACAGTCTGACAAATGCTCTTAACACTTGTTATTTTATACAAACTTTGAAGCACATTTTGGTGCTCTTCAAACTTTTAAACGTCAAAACACAAGTACGCTTGGATTACTTTGATCAACTAAGACTGTGAACCATCACGTGAAGTCGTAGTAACAAGTGACGTCTCAAGAGTTATAGCCCAAACACAATGATAACAAAAACGGAAAAGCCCGATTTGAGTATGCCTGTTTGTCGGAAAGAAAACAGGCTAGATCCAAGCCGATTCTAATTGGACATATCGAAGTCATTTGCAGCAACTGTCAAAATTGCCGTTTTCCGTTCCGTTTCCGTTATCATTGTGTTTGGACGGTTATTTTCTCTGTTCGAAAATATAGTTCGTTTACTCGGGAGGCTCAATCCCGTTAGCTTTACAGAGCCGACATTTCATTTTTTTTATTTCATATTATGAATGACTTAATACTACGTTTAGTATGACGCTACTCGCGACGCGAAGCTAATAAGGGTGACATTTGTGAAGGATGGATTGGACAACGAACATAAAAACGGAATTCTGTAGTCTCGTCGTCTTTTTGTGTTCGTGCACACTAAGAAATTATGAATTTTACACGAGACGCAATTCATTTTTGTAAAATTTCGGGGAACGTAAAGAAATATTTCGTGTAAAATTATGTCTTCTGAGACTGACACATACGCAATTCGGCGAAAGACGTGTTTGATTGAATTTATTTATGTTATCACCTTCAACTCATTCTTACGTGCTAAAGGACGCTTGCATGTGTCGGTCTCAGGAGACAGAAATTTACATGACACTTAGATCGACGTCATCAGCTTGTTTTCAAATAGAACTCAGCTACGCTTGTCAAATTTTAATTTCTCATTTGAAAGAAATAACCAAGCTAAGATAACAGGGTTACCGACTAACTTTCTATCTGATTCTTTTAACTACTAATCAAATTTGACCTCAATGATTCACAGCCTGAAGTGCTGTAAACATCAAGAACTATTCGGTTCATACGGTAAAAATACCTATTAACAATTATTTTTAAGATAATTCTCATTGTCAAAAATTAAGGTTTGCGTCGTCGAAAATTCGAAGTAAGTATACACAACAACCAAGCGACTTATGACATTTGTATACGCTATGCCTTGAGAGGCTAGGCGTCAATGGTGTTATCAAGCAGGGTGTTTGACTCTCGCTCAGCGAATAAGACTTCTAATAATAATTCTAGGAATAGGTCTATGCTTCTTAGTGATTATTTTTAATTGATTAGTATCTTCCTTAGCATTGTAGGCTTACTTTCACTATTATTGTCATCAAAAGTACTGATTTATTGCCGTTAACTCAAGTGACAAACACAATTCAAATTTTGCTGTTCCAACAGCGGTCGGCATAACCTTCGCGGCTTGTTTCACTTTTTTCGGAGGTGCGGGCAAGAACTTTCTCAAAATTTTCCCGCCACAAACAACGAGCCGGTTGTATTGGTCGTGGCGTTTCCATGAGCACCGACCATGTTATTCCCCTGCGCCATGATGTCGTCTGTACCGGGATAGCAATAGGCTTCCGCTGGCCGTAATACAACATTTGAAATTGTGCCAAAGCGCATCTGGGTGGGAACGGGGCACTATAGTCTTTCGGCTCGCATGGCATGTCTAACTGATGGCTGGAGGAATTGCACCCGTAGGATGGGGCAGTGCTATTTGTATTGTTCTTCCTTTGTTGACTTACGGGAGGGAGGGAATTGGGTTCGATATTTGCGTACCAAGGAGGAAGGATAGCACAAATCCAAGTATAGCCACCACTATTCTGGATAACTGCCTCGCTAGTACAGGTTGAATGACCGTGATAAGTAGTGTGTTGTTTGCAAAAGTGAGAGCTAAAAATAGTTACTTTTAAAATAGAAATATCTATCAGGGGACAGAGGAAGTGAGCAATTTTATATTAGATCGATAGCAATTGTGTGAAATAGTCAATATAATCATATTGGTGGCATATGGGATGTTGAAAGAATATTTTGTAGTACTGTGAATAGTTATAAGAGTGAATATCAGTTATACGATTTTCCACATTTTGTTGACAAACAGTTTATAGCTTAATAATTATCAAATATTACTAATAAAGGAGGTGAAACTAGTCGTGTCTGATATTAAACAGCATTCTGATAATCTTACAATTTCGAATATTTATCAGCCTAAAACAGCATTCATATGCGTATCAACCCATAAATCACGTAGCAAAATTTAACCATTCAGACCTCCTTCATGTCATATTTTCTATACGTAATGCATGGTACGTCACAATTTCTCTTTTTAATATCAATGATATTCTGTATTATAAACAACAATAAAAAAAATTATTCCTCGGCTTATAATATATATTGTTGAATACAACAATAAATCTTTATTGATTGAACATAGAATATTGTTGTTTTAAAAATATATCAAAAAAGCAAAGAAAAATATATTTTGTTGAATTAACAATATTTTTTTTTATTTACGAATACAGAATATTTTTAAAACAAAACAAAAACAGTTGCTGTCAACAATTTATTTTATTGAAATTAAAAAAAAATGTTGCGGCTTTAATTGAAATTTTATACATGAAGAATATTTTTTTTTTGTTTTAAATATTTTAATTATTAATTCAACCAGATTATTATTTATTTCGACATAATAACAATGATTTCATTTTGTTTAAGTTTTATTCCCTAAAAAAATAACAAACAGTCCAGCTACAGATAAGTTATGAGCTTGTCCAATGATTGATGATAGCGATGGAAATCCCTTTAATTTTGAATGATTTTTCTAGATTGATACTTGTCGTTCTCCACAAGAATTTATTCCGTACATGCATTTCTATTTTCTTTCATACGATAACCTTCAATATTTCTGTAAATAGAAAATAGTAATTAAAATACGCATTTCATTACAAATGTTCCATTTCTTACCAAGAAAGCAATTCACACTCCCTCGACCTCTTCAAATAATATTTCCTCCGGCGAGTCCACTTTGCTTTTCGAATAAAGCGTAGAAATTGAGGCTACGAAAATGGCGCTTGCGGAAATATTTACAACATACACATACACTGACAACTGTAAGACAGTAATTATTACGGAGTTTTTGGTTTTTAAAATCTACAAACTTTTTTTTTAAATTGATTGGAATTATTTTTCAGCACAAAAATATAGCTTGTTGAAACTGAATTTTTTTTTTTTTAGTTTTTGGTTTTGGAAACAACAATCAAAATTGTGGAAGCAACAAATAAAAAGCATTGAATTCAAAAATAAAAATATTTGAAATTACAAAACAGTTCAATAATAATTTTTTTAATTCAAAGAGGTCAATTTTCTCTGCGTGTTCAAATAATATGTCATTTGGTGATGTAACATTATGACAATTGAATTATTATCATGATTTTCTCCTTTCAAATCAAAATTCTGCTCGAATCTGTTTTCAAAATATTATAATTTATTAAATCAATGGAAATTTTGAAAAGTTGATCTCGAAATATGAAAAACATATTTCAATAATACCAAGCAAAGACTACTCTTTAAAATGATCAAAAGAAGGCTTGTTCGCGACAAAATCTGGACAGATTAAATTTGGAATAAAACGAATTTACTGTTAGTTCAATCCAAGATGTATTTTTTATTCATTTAATTGTGCATTATTATTCATCTTAAAACTTATTACAGTTACTTAATCAGGCTGCATGAAGAAATTACGAGCTTTTGAGTTTACTCCAGCCATTAGGGTCCGTGCAGACTTCTCTGCAACCGATTTAGCTGGTTTTGTTCAAGATTTTCGAAATTTTTCTATAGTTGTAGCTTGTTGTTTATATTGAGAGAGTTCTCTCTTCACGAAAGCCGCATATCGACTCCATTTGCTTTATACCATTCCAAAACATCTTTGGCGTAGTGACAAGATGCCAAATTATGCCAGAATAGCGAGGGAGCGTCACGGCTGCGTAGGAATGGTAACAATCGTTTCTTTAGGCATTCTTCACGGTATATTTCCTTGTTTACCGGTCCGGTAGTGATGAAGCTTTGGCTTGCTCGACCACAGCTGCATATTGCCTGCCAAACCAATTTTTTTGTTGGGAAACTTGGCCTTTTTCTTCATCCTGAAATGCTCCCCTACGCCGTTCCGTTGCATGGCAGTATAATAAGACATTCCGGGAAGCTGCTTAAAGTCTTCCAGCACATAAGTTTTATCGTCCATTATCACGCAGGAAAACTTCGTCAAATATTCGCAATACTACATGCGAGCCCGGGTTTTAGCCGTCACATTCTGTTTATCATTACGGTTTGGTGCAGTTTTCACCTTGAACGACTTCATACCTTGCCGGTGCTTGAAAGTATGCACGAAAGTTGAGGAAATTTTTATTTTTCTAGCCACAGTACATACCGAAAGATCTGGTCTCTTCTGCAATATTTGCTTCACCTTCACGTCCTTCTGCTGGTTCCTGAGATCCGTTTTTGTTCCGCTCCCAGCCTTCTGGCTGTTGTCAAACGTGCATCGAAAGATTTAAGATCGGAAAACCAAGCTTTTTCGCAAGTTTTCTTACTGACAGATCCGGATTTTCCTTGCGACCGTACACAATTGCTTTTCGCACTTGCTCTCCTTTCGACGCTATCTTCGATCTAAAAGCTTGTAGTATCACCAAAAATGATTTTGCACAATGAACAGACATACGTTCATCAGTCTGCGAAATATTTCACGCATTGATGAAGTATTTCCAGGGATATATGTACTTAGGCGTGCCCAGATATTGTCGCGAACAACCCTTAATATATATGTTGAAAATGCTTTCGTTTGCCTGCTTCCATGGAAATCGTCCATATCGTCACCAGGAGATGGTCTTACTGTTGCGACTTTTTGGCAATGAAAAAGAATTTAGGAAGTGAATCATATTAGTATTAAAAATATTTGCTTTTCACTTTGCTCTCGCTGATAGTGCGAAAAGTTTTAAGCCTGATGTCACAGAAATAAGTTTATGCATAAGAAAGGGATTTGGTGGCTTAAAGATTGTACTCGAAAAAAATACAACAGACAAACATGATCACCAAAAATGAATTTCAAGTCGGATAATCGGATTCATCGGATCGGATTCATAATCGACTTCTATTGGGTGAAGTTCTGGCGACTTTGGCGGATTTGCCTCCTTGGGTTCAAAAATAACATCGATGCAAGATCCGGCCAAAACAGAGTGTCACTTTCGTGGGTCGGGGCATTCTTCTGTGTATGTTTGGCCGTTGACAGTGCCGGAATTTGCCGCACAGGTCGCCTGCCACACAAAGCACCTCTTGGCAAATTTGTCGAATTTCTTCTTCGAAACTTTCCAAGCGGGACTTGATGACGAAAAACTTTAGGCCGGGGATTTGCTTGGCATCCACTTTAATGTACGTCATCTCGACGTCTATTACGATGCATTTCGGCTGCACCAACCACTCGCGGTACAGCGGGAACTGGTCACCGTATTCTGTTTATCGGATCAGTTAATAAATAGTCAGTTCATTATCTTGAAGACATGAAGTCCGGCCCAATTCATTGTCTGTTGGACGAACCAGACGGAAGAATTGACCTTCTTGGTTACATCCCGAATCGAATGGTTATGATTGCGCTTGAAGTAATCCTTCACCTTCCTTGCGTTCGCGGGGTCGGTCGTCTTCGCTTTTCTTCCGCTGCCAGCTCGCCACTGGGTCTGGGTCTCCTTGAACGATTTTACCACACGAGCCCATTGCAGCAATGCCTTAGCTCTTATCAGTCGCTCCTTCTTTTACTTGATTGTAAGATTATGTACTTTTTGGATCTTGTATGGCTTGGTATTAGGTCTTTTTTTGAGGATTCGTCGGATACTGCGATCTGATATTACTATCGACAGTTGAACAGGCACTCCGACACGGATTTCTTTGCAAACAATTCTTCACCTTTTTTTAGTAGAACCAGGTACCTTTTGATTGCACGGTTCACAAAACTTGTGCACACGCTCGAACTATTTAGGTCTCGGAGATGCTTTCGAGGTCCACTTTCCAGATTCAAATACAATTTCTCAGGGTAGACATGGCAATGTAATTTAATGTAACATTGTAATAATTCTAAATGTTTTGTAGCCGGACCCTGTATACACACTTAGAAATTATGAATTTTACACGAGACGTAACTCATGTTTGTAACGTTTGGAGAACGTTAAGAAAGATTTCGTGTAAAATTATGTCTCCTGAAACTGACAGATACGCAAGTCGACAAAATATGTGTTTGATTGAATTTATTGTCTCATCTCTTTCAACTCATTCTTATGTGCTAAGGGAAGCTTGCATGTGTCGGTCTCAGGGGATGAGAAGCTACATGACATTTTGGTAATGTGTAGATATAAAGATCAACCACCGTAACAAATGGCTTTTCTAAGACTACAGAGACACTACCCAGGTAACCAATAAACAGTTCCAAAGCGTCTTTACGGCAGCCTATCAAGCATTTAAGTCGCCCTCAATGCAACATTAATGCCACTTTTGGCCCAATATACGGCTGCATTATTGCGATGCTATGATAATGCTTCAGTAATGCATTCGAAATGATAATTACAGGCTACAAGCATTTAAATAGCATTTGAAATGCAGCTTTACGACAGATAACATTCAAGATGCTGATATAATGCTAATACAATGCTTGTAGCATCTGAAATGCATATTTAGGGTTGATTTACTGCATATGCTAATGCTTATTGGTTACCTTTTTTATTGTCTATGGATTAGTGTGCCTTCATTACTGAATATTTTGTCATCTGAGAATGTACTGAAAAAACACATGTTAAGGGTAAAATGAGACAAAATGGACCATTTCTCGACCCCGGCACAGCATGAAACCAAAACCATTCGATTCCTCAGAGTTTATCACAGAAGGTATGCCCATTTTCAAGCAAAAAATACAGCGGCAAATATAGTTGTAGGAATAAACACTGAAAAAAAACACATGTACCCTAACACTGGGGCCAAATGGACCATTTATCGATCCTGGAACATGATAAAACCAACATCATCCGGTTCCTCAGAGTTTTCCTTATAGGATACGTCCCTTTTCAAGCAAAACATACAGCGGAAATTGTAGTTATCGGAGTAAAAATGAAAAAAAAAACTCACAGATTTGGGGTGAAATGGGGCAAAATGAGCCACTTTCCATGCTCTGCAAAGGATGAAATCACTGGCAATCGATGTATTGGCGTTTTTCCTAGAGAAAAGCATCAGTTCATGTGAAAAAATACTAGCGGATTTGAAATTAGTCCGATCACAGCCTCGATTATGCCCACTGCGCACTGGGTTGACGCTTTTTACCACAAACGAAGAACCATGAGCATTAGAATGCCCACAATCACTTCAACTAACGGTTTTTATAACTTTTTTGGATTTTCTCAGATCTGTTTTGCGGTTTCTACACAGTTGTTCAGCCTAGAATTTGCCTACACTACTGCTACCCCAACAAACAAACGAAAGCATACATGCTTTATTAAAGCTGAATTACGACTTTCGTAGCTAAATTAAAAAGCTGGCTGAAATAAAAGCTGAATAAGCATATTCTCAATAGAAATATTAACTTTAATTCAAGAGTTTCATTTTGTTTGAATAACATGTTATGTAAAAGCAATTTTAGTATTTATGTGTAACTAAATTTACACAGTTTAACAAAGAGATTAATAATAGTTTATAAATCCGTTTAAACATCGTCTATATAGCCTAGCTAATAAAACCTGATATTGAATTGAATAATAGCTATGATGTACATCACAATTCAACTGATTCAATTTTAAGCTGAAGAAAAATAATACAAAAGTTTTACACAGGTGTCTTAATTGACTTTTATTCAACCACTGAACAATTAGTTGAAATACAGTTTATGCCTCTTATGCAACGACTTTTAACAAGCTTTGCCAATTAAACCTTATATTTAACTAGAAATTAGAAGAAAAATTAGTATCTTCCATTTAATTTTAACAACCTTCGCTTATCTTCGACAAATACGTGTATTTCGTCTGCAATGTGCAGACTTCTTCAGTGTCTCGTACTAATAACTTAGCTGAATAATAGCTGTGGTCATCAAAATAAACTATAATTAAAAGTCGTTTAAATGCCGTAGTAAAGCGTCCGAAGTATTCGTAATTTTGGTTGATAAATATTTCTTCTTCAACTTTAAGTTAAGCTGAATTACTGATAAAATTATATAAATAATAGAATGCCTATATTTTCGTCTATGAGTTGTTCATTTTTGGTGCCGGTGAAAAAGTATTGACCTGTTTTCAAGAGTTGAAATTATAGTCAACTGCTTGTAGCAAATAGCTCACAGGCTAATCTTAACATTGCCAACCGAATAGAAAACAGCGTAGTGTTAACAAATAACAGCAGACAACATTGTCATATCCTTTCATCGTCTCTTGTTCAACATGCCCTTGTCAGTCAGCTTTCTAATTCAGACGTTTAATAACAACATTTAGAAGGTTTATTGGAGCACTGATGTTGCTTATTTACAGACAACGCTATAAATAGAATAACAATGTAGCTCAATTAAAGCATCACTTCTGCTACTATTCAAAATATAACATTGAGCTTATATAGACGACTCGTTTATACATCATTCAATTCTAAGATAGCGCAGTGGGAATGTCACGTAGTTGAGGATAGGAAGGTTGATGGTTCAAGTCTCGCTATTAAATGTTAATAAATGTTACATAACGTTTCTTTTAATGTACATGTATAATAATATCAAACCAAATATGCTTAGTATGAAATGTCTGTATCGTATGGAAAATCATACAAAAAAAAACAAAGAAAGTTTTATGAGAATTGTTAAATTAAGTCGCACAAAAGTTCTATAAAAGACAACACAGCTTTTTTGATAAGCTTAATGATGTTGAAGAAAAAATTCGGCATGACTTTTAATTAACAAGGAGGGAATAATTTTTTTAAAGGATAATTTAAAAAAATCGCTTAGCAAAACAAAGGTCACTTTTACTCTAGGAATCAGCCTCAAGTTGTGTGCAGCACTTAAACAGCAGTTATTCAATTATCAGCTGAACTCCATTGCTGCAAACTTGCTTTTTAAGCATATGCAATTGCTAGTGTCCAAAATCACTTGGCGACAGCTTAATAACTTCTCCAAATTTGTGTGAATAATGCCTGAACAAAAGCAGTGATTGAAAATAGTTCAGAGATTATTCAACACACTGCTGAATTAAATCGCCAAAATGATGTTTACTTAATAAGTTATTGTTTGTTGAGACTGGCACCATAGACTAACTCTAAGACCAGTAGGTCCCATACAAAAACGATTTTTTTCTTGGCTCAGTCAGTACTAGCACATCGGTCCCAAGCTCAATAATGCGCCCCTAATAATGAACTCACATGAACACACTCTCAAATATTCTGTCAAAATAACACAGCAAATCAAAACAAAGACGCAAATATGTATAGTAGGGTGCTGGCTTCAAGGTGTACTTCGGACCAAGGGGTTCTACAACAGTGAACCAATTTCAAATCGCTAGTTGCATATTGATTGTTGCTGGCACTTACAACTTCAACTTGCGGTAAAAAACTGAAACAGTGGTCCCTTTCCATACATTTTGATGGATTTTTTCATACAAACGTGAACCTGCGGCGGTAATATGTAAGTGTTGACTGATTTCACTAAAATTTAAACAAGATGCTCAAGATTCGTTTTTCAACTCTAGGTTGTACCAAAAGTTCTTGAAATATGTACATACATACATATCTGAGGTCATTTACACCTAGATTCATTTCTAGGCTAGGAATAGAAGTCTGAAGTTACGAGTTTTAAAATTATGTAATTAGTGGACGGTCTTTTTGAATCATTTATGGATTCTGCAATATAATCGATATATCTTGGAAAATCTAAAACTAGTTTGGATCTTCAGATTCATGCCAGACTTACATACCATGCCAGTGAGGTTAAGGGCAGGGTATTCTCTGCTGTACAAGAAAGCCGCATCCAAAATACACGGTCCCCGGAGCACTTCTCCAACCTCAAAGTCTGCGAGGGCAGGTCCGGCAGTCAGTTCGTTTTCGAGAACCACTGGAGGCGGTTTTTCCGTGCAAAAACATCAAGCCTCGTTGGTCATCCTTGAAAAGTCCTTGTCTCGTTGCCGTAAAGGTTAACTTTGTAGTGCGGCGTATGTTCTTTAATCGTAGCGTCCTTCCATGTCCAAAATAGGCAAAGTTTCCAGCAAGTATTCGTCTTTGCATCTATCTGATGATGTCGTTATTGCCGGTTATCCATGAGGTCAGGTAAACGTATTCGTCTGCAACATAGATCTGAACATGGGACGGGAAACTAACATTGGTTTTTCTATTTTCGACGTATTACATGCCCAATCTTAATCAATGTCGGCGAATTTCATAGGTCGTACGGACTTCCTGAAAATTGTAAAACTCATACCCGTGTTTCCCTAACCCAACTTGTCAAAACCTTAAATCCATTGCAACTCATTTATAAAAAGATGTATTATTCAAAATCTGACACAGTGTCGTAACATGCCGAGTTTTTGGTTTCGTAAAATGACTCGGAATATTCTAAACACAATACCAAAAGTATAATAATTACATAGTGACTCTAACAACCGTACTAGCTTCCTCGCAGTGGCATGTGTAAACTTCGTTAATAAACCATTTTATACCTAGTTTCCGTTAGGGGGTTGCCAAAATAAACAAGTACTTCTCCATTCGCTCAGAGAATAAAATCACATCCACGACCACGTTGCCCCCATCCCTCCAAAAAACGAGATTTGTTTACATTCAATAGCCCCGTTCCAGTAACCAGCCGAAATGATATTGATTGGCAAGTAGCGAACCCAAACGATTGTCTGCAGTGCATCAGTTCGGGTCACGGCTGGTGGTGTCTTACTGTCTACCACGACTGCCTACCTGCTATCGTTGCTAGTGCATCGATTTTGCTTATTCAAGCGCCAGCCAACCACGAGCGGGAACAACTCATTCCAGAATACCATCACGGCGAACTGTTAAATTATGAACTGGTACTCACATCGAACGTTATTATAAATTGTACCGGAGCAAACCGGGTGGACGGGGACCCCGCCACATTGACAGTGCGAGTTATAATCATCGAAGTTATTATTTTCGCGTTCGCGTTGTTATTGCCATGTCTCCACCGAGCGGTTAAAGTTCAAACCGTGGGGCGGCGGTGTTGGTATGCCTACGAGCAGGACGAAGGATATGTTAAGGCAACTAGTCGCGCGCCAGCGGTTGAAGAATATGGACGGAAATCAACTGTGAAGAAGAGTTTGTTGTGATCGATGTCACGGAATTGATGTATTGAAGTATTGAATGCGAAACTGACTCAAAGCCTTCAAGGAAGACACAGTGTGGTGCTGGCATAAACGATGCTACTTTATGGATTATACGGATTGAATGTAGTTCCAAACGAGCATTGCCACGCGTGGATTAACGATGATGCATCTGTGCTGTTTTGGAAGCAGAAGTGATAAAGTGTCACCAGGAGTATCGGCAGAGGTTTGTACCATTTATTAAATTACTTATATTCATGGCAGAAACAGCTTTTCATTTGTTCTATATGAAACATGAATTACATGAATAACAAAACAAACAGAAATTAAATCACGAAAACAAGATGCTAGTTCCCAGATTAAAACGAACTATGAATTCAGCGCCAACATAAGATTAGGGCCAATCTGCTTTTGAAAACAATGGCTTTCGTAGTCATCTTTTCTTGAACAAAAGGGCACAACTACAAATTAAGCACTCTTTAAGAATCCGCTGATATATTGAATTTGAAGGAATTCTATTCAACTTCCGGTAAATTAGCAGACAAAGTGTTTGTTTGTCAAATCAAATGTTGTCGCTGAATTAATGTCTAAGGGAACATCCATTACTTATGTCACGCATAAAAAGTGACTTTTTTGATCCCCCTCACCCCTGTCACCTTTTTCTGTATGGACCATTAAAATGTTTTGTATGGATTTTCACATTTTCTCAAATCCCCCTCCCCCCTTACTGTGTTACATAATTAATGGACCTTCCCTAATTGAATATCTGAATACCGAAATTCGCGTGAGATGACGTCTAGGGCGCGAACACTAATTTTCGACGCCATCTTCAAATCCAAGATGGTAGCTTCCAGTATCATAAGACACAGAAGTCTTTTAAAAACAACTTCAAATACTCTGTACAATTTAGCCTGCCATCAAAAGATCTGAAATTGTGAGCCAATTGATTAATTATGGCAAAAGATGCAAAAGATAAGTGAATATTGTCTAATTCCAAAGGTTATACATATTTTTGAAATTGAGCATGATTGCTACCCCCCATTATTGCCAGATCACCTGTTATTACACACAGAACCAACAGATGATGCTTGGGACTAACATACATCTTCAATGTGTAAAAACTGGTGATCCCAAACAGGCAATAAAGGGTGTATTCGATAAAAATGGCACACACATATATACTCATCAAAATTTAACTGATTATCGGATTTTCTTGAAATTTTCAGGAAATGAAGAACTACTAATGAGTTTTGATTTACAACATTTGTTTTATTAAATTTCGTCTCGCATCCCGAATGCCCGCACCTTCCTTTTCACTCCACCCATCAAATTTTGTACAACCGATTTTCCCAGTGTTTTTGTTGTTTTTACCCAAATTTTCTTCAATTCTAGCTCTGTTTTTATAGTTTTGGGATGTTTGCGAAGTTCCGTTTTCATAATTGCCCAGAATTTTTCAATTGGACGAATTTCCGGTGAATTTGGTGGGTTCATATCCTTTGGCACAAAATTGACTCCGTCACTCAGCGAAATAAACTTTCGATATTCATAAGATTACATTATGATTATTTGCTATAAGGAATCAGTATGAATTTCATAAATTTATCTTATGAAATATAATGATGTTGAAAAGATAAAATTTTGGAGCAACCTTGATTAGAACCTTGAACGTTGAGGTTGTGAGTCCAGTGACTTGCCCACTAGTGTATATCAACACTTGTAATCAGGAAAGCTTAAAGGCGTACAAGAACAACGTCGGGTGAAACAAAACCCATTCATAAGTCGCCTTATGAAATTATAAAGCATCGTTCATAAGATGAACCTTATGAAATTCATAAGATTTTTTGGTTCAGTGGTTGGCTCGGTACCACTCCAATACGTTTCGAGCGTAGTGGCAGGATGCTAGATCAGGCCAAAACAGAGTTGATCCTTTGTGCTTCTTAATGAATGGCAAGAGACGCTTCTTAAGGCACTCTTCCGTGTAAATCGCACCGTTTATTGTTCCGGAAGTGATGAAGGGAGCACTTATTTCACCACATCCGCAAATCGCCTGCCAGATTAGAAACTTCTTTGCAAATTTCGATAGTTTCTTCTTTCGAACATCCTCCGGAACATCGAACTTCGACTTGGCAACGAAATATTCTTGCCCAGGATGTTGACGGAAGTCGGCCTTGACGTATGTTTCGTCATCCATCACGAGCAGCTTCGTGTAAAGTTTCCGGGCGCGGGTTTTCGCAGTGATGTTTTGTTTTTCATTCCGGTTTGGGGCTTTTTGCACTTTGTAAACATGTAACCCAGCACGCTTCATGGTTTTCTGCACAAAACCGACTGACACCTTAGACTTTTTAGCGACATCTCGAATTGACATGTTTGGACGGTTCTTGAATTGTTGTACGACTTTCCTGGCCATTTTACTGTCCATTGGACCACTTTTACGACCACTCCCTTCCTTCCTTTGGACACTCAGACGCTCCTTGAAGGTTCTTATTACACGAGACACAGTTGTATTTGCAATTCCAAGCGTTTTAGCAATCCACCGGTGGGACGCCCCTGGATTTTGATTGTGAGTGCACAAAATTTTCTCACGGACAATTTCTTGTTTCGACGACATGACTGGAACTACTGAATGTATAACTATGAAACTTGGCAGATGTAAATAATACACTATGGATAGGATCTACTCAAATTTCTAGGTTTTTTACTCATACGATTCAAAAGTTACAGAAGATTTTCTGTGTGCCATTTTTATAGAATACACCCTTTATCGGCGCCGGCCCCGCCCGAATGCAGGTAAAGTAAGGAAAGGGTAGGAATATGTTGACGTGATACTCGCTTTATTGGAAATCACTGGGATCACTCACGAGAAATCAATTGGATTTTGTATAATAGGATTGGGTGGTAACAGGGTTCGTTTTGGTTAACGATAAGCTGTCAAGTGAAATATGGAAGAATCCAGGTAACGCAAAAGTGAGGTTAAACGTCGTAGATGGCGCTCTTTCAAAATGGTTTTTTCAAGCTGTCTAAGCAAAGTCATAGGCGAAGATAGGCGAAGTCGGGTGAAATCGTAGTTTTTACTACAAGATTGAGGCCACTCACCAGTGGGTACGTGTGCTCTACTCCAAATTCCCCTTTTTTCAATTTTGAATCTCACCCATTGAGTTGAACACACCACAATAGAAAATATGTTGATGGAGCACGGACGTTTGGTTACTAGAAATGAATGAAAATGCATGAAAACCTATAACCTATTTAGGATTACATATATCTGAAAAATCCAAATTTGGCCAACACACACCCCGACGAGTAGCTGAACCAAGAAGACCAAGAAGAAAGCCCGAGTTCAATCGCGAACTGTTTCTCCCCCGTCAACTAAATCCGTCCTTTTCAGGACTACTAAACTAAATCCGTTCTTTTCAGGACGACCTGAACGCATTTTCAATACAAGCGACAGTCTTATGGTTATTGGTAAGCTCAACATATCATTTGATAAAAATATCAGTTGAAGAAGCTCAACATCTCTTATTTGGAATGTATACGTTCATTAGTCCATTTAAAAAAATATCATTGTCTTTTGCACATTATTGAATATTCATTGCTCATTTAATCACTTTCATATGGAAAGTTTTAATTTGTCCTGAAACACATCATAAATTTTTATGGCTCATTTCCAATTTTATGCATGAATTTAACTAGAAATTAGAAGAAGAATTAGTATCTTCCATTTAATTCCAACTACCTTTGCTTATCTTCGACAGGTACGCGTATTTCGTCTACAATGTGCAGACTTCTTCAGTGTCTCGTACTAATAACTCGATTAGTACGAGACACTGAAGAAGTCTGCACATTGTAGACGAAATACGCGTACCTGTCGAAGATAAGCAAAGGTAGTTGGAATTAAATGGAAGATACTAATTCTTCTTCTATTTTCTAGTTACAGGTATTCCACTAAACAGCTCAAACCCTCTAGGATTCATGCATGAATTTGTTTTCTGCTCTCTGGAACCTATTCAGTTTTTAAATGATGTTTTTGATTATTTAATGGGAAAGTTTTCACGATATCAAATTATTTTTTTAATTTAAAGATGGGTTGCTGTATCTACTACTCAGGACATTTGAGTTTTTTTTATTGTGGTTATTCAGTTATTTATTGCTCGTTTCACTATTTTTATGAGAAAATCCAATAAAATTCAAAGACATATGCGAGCAGTTTAGTGTTCAAATTACATCATTTGGCGGAAATTAAGTCATATTTAATTGCACATTTACTAATAGCTGTTGCTTTATTTGACAGATTTACCGCTCACAATTAGATTATCCGAAGATCTTTTCTCATCTTTTATTGCTCATTCCTATTTTTTTAATGCTGATCACACATTATTTGTTGGCGAAGGCCTTAATAATTTAGTGGCACTGTTTTAATTTTTTGGTGCTTTGTCTGAATTAATAAGCGCAGGTAAATATTTTAGTCGTTGTTTAATGCTGGTAATGCTTTAAGCAACGTTGTTGTTGTTTAATGCTAGTAATTTTCTTTTCCAATTCCAATCAGTGCTTGAAAGTGTTTCTTACATTCTAATGCATCGGAAAGTGTCCGTACTTTTCTATAGGAATCAAATAATTTTAAGAAAATCTAAGTGAAATGTCACAGCATATGGCTGCAAAATATGTGGTTCCATAACTATCTTCTACGCGTTAAATACAGTGGCTCTCTCAACCTTCGTAGAAAACACAACCGGGACAGTATCATCATTACCAAACGGCCCTTTTCAGGGCCACCAAATGCTATATAAAGAGCTTACTATAGAATTTTCTCACATAAATACTTACTAATGCTGGTCTAAAAACACCCACGCTATTTCGACCTAGACTACGTCTATCGGCTAGGGTAAAGGTCAAATGAAAATTTGAAAAATAGCAACCATAACGAATGTTCAGGGTGGCCAGACATTCTTGATTTAAAAATTACCGCCTTTTTCCCGCATTTTCGCCTTATTTTCCCGACAGTTTTTCAGGAAATTTTGCAATCTGGAATACTTCTGACTTGTTTCAATTAAGCAAATAGACAGATAACGGCTGCGAATCGGGCTTATTACGTTTTGCGAAACCTGTCTCGCATTTTGCAAACGAGAACAAAAATCGCAATATATCAGTTAATAATCTTTTAAGTTTCAGGAAGCATATACATCGAACCAAAAATAGTAAATCATTTGCGGTTTTTGTTTAAAAAATAATGCAGACTATACTGTGAAATTTGGTGAACTACGGTGTGAAATTTAAATCATGATGCAGATACAGGGTGCAAAACATTCGGTTGATGCATCTACATACGTTGATGAGCTCTATCAAGTTTGCAATAGAAACACGGCAGGATGGTTAAGCAGTTGAAACACGACAGACTTTTATAAGTTGTCCAGTAAGTGTAAGCACGATTATTAAATAACAATTTGAACTCGGTTTTCAAGTAAATTGAGTTTTTATTGCACTTTTATGTCCTCTACAGCATTTTTCTTCAACGTGACATTTCCAAGATCCATTTAATCGTACGCCAAAAAGCGAAGTTTTGATCTAACACAGCTTGTGACACAGCGACTGTTTGGCAATGATTTGTAATCCTTTTTTCCCGTCTCTGTGTTGATGGTGTGATGGAATCCGTTGCCTTAGCATGTTTGTGCAAATATGCCTTTGTCAGAGCCTAAAAAGTTTAAATTGTCTTACCTGGGGACAGTATGGAAGATTCACGAATTGGGTACGAATTTGACTCTGTAGGCTTTATACAAGGCTACCGTGTCGTACGCGTGATGCACTGATGTCAAAACCGGCCAAAACAATGGTGGATTATTATGTTTCCGGACCATGGGAAGCTGGCGCTGCACCAAGCATTCCCAAAGTAAACATAAGCAGTCATCGTATCACTTCCACAAATTACTTGCAAATGAACAGAAAGTATTGATAGTTCCGTATAGGGTAACGGCAGGCATTGAAGTTGAAAGATACACGTTTGAAAATGAGCGGAGGGCATTTGAACGGTAGTATCCGATCGGGCAGGGTAGGCAAGGGGAGGATACCCTCCGTACCAGGATACTGGTAAAAGAATATGCAACCGATCGTGCTCTTATACTACCTATTACTTTCCTTCTGCTTGTTGAAAGTCCTTAGTTCATTTCGTGGCTTTGTTCGGTCGATGTTACTATCCGAAGTTCTCAGTTTTTGGCCCACATATTGAACGGAAGTACCCTTTTCGCGGGCAAAAGCTTGCATGATTTTCTGGTCCATAGAACCCGGTTTATGTCCAGATTTTTTCTTGTCCTGAAAGGAAGTCTCACCATACTTCCAAATCGCGTTACGAACAGCTCCAATGCTCACATCTTCCATTTTCGCAACTGACGCAGCGAAACGTTGGGAAAAGTGCCCCATTTGGGCACGGTCTGTTTGCTTCGCATTTTCATGAAATGTAAATGCACCAGCACTCTATAGTCACAGGGTTATAGCTTGAAATGTAAACGATGATACACAATAATGTAAACAATGGCGTATCAAAATCGTGCTTAGACTTTCTGGGACACCCTATATGGGCAGGTTATTTAGTGCAAATGGAACAAGAAAAACTGAAACAATCATATTCAGAGGACGGCGGCCGGTATGGTGTATTCTTTGATTGTTTGTTGTGGAGGCGCTCTAAAATTCTTCAAGAGGCAGGAGATATAGAGGTTCACCACCAGACACTTTTTATATATTGAAAATCCTCACTCCATCGTCTTATTTCCGTGCAACGGGATCAGCACCTTTTTAACAAATTTTGTCAAATTTGGCCGTTTTCTTCTTGGATTGGCCAATCAGTTCTAGCCAAAATTTGTCCAAATGCTGTTTTTTTTCTCTGGAATCCGGCGTGCAAGTCGTCAAAGATGGCATCGAGCACAATTACCCAGACTCTTCTTCCACTTTGTCAGCAACTGCAGCGATTAGATGGTCTTTATTTACGAACGTTTCAGACGCTTTTTAGCTATGTCCGTGAAGTGAGTAATGACATCAGGGTTTATGCAGGTTACGTAACGTTTTAAGGGTATGTTAATGGAGATCTGTTAAGTAGCTTCCTTAAAAAAACACAGTAAAAAGAACGACAGTCGTTGCGAAATGACAAAACGTATTTGTCTTTGTATTTGTGAATTCTCTCGCTTGCCTATTTAGAGGCAACACCGACTTCCACGTCCACATTCCACATTACTATACTAGGAATGTCATAATCCTATGGAAATGTTCCAAAAATTGCAATACAATATTATCCAAACTGTTTGTGCTTGAATTTTGAAAAAAAAAATGTTGGTGCTCTATACACACCATGGGTAGGAATGGGTTAATGCAGCGGAAGTAGCTACTTAAATTGATCTATTTATTAACGAGGATGAAATCGTTACCACAATCGAGCGTTGCAGGTACTTCTGTTGAATCACACTTGATTTTATGGCTAAAATTACCATCGTTGGTTGGTGTCTTCGAGGTGGAAAAAATACTGATTTGGAGCTGGCGAAGGCAACTCGGCCCATAGAATTAATTTTGAAACTACGTTTTCACCACTTTCAATGCGCTGAACCGGAATCCTTTGGATCTGCGCTAGACCATGGATACTGTTCTTCGTATCTTGAAGAATACGTTGGCGATCGCGCACTTGTTGCCAAAAGTTAATGGATGTTGTCCAAATCATCAATTTGAAAAAGGTGTGGGTATGGTTCCTGCCCTATGAGAAAATTTCCCGATGGATTTTTAAATTCCCGACTTTTCCCGCATTTTTCACGATAATTTTGGATTCCCGCATTTCCCGAGTCTGTGGCCACCCTGAATATTTCACAACAGTAATAACTTTATCATTTCTCGATAGATTTTCGAGATTCAATCAGTAGGAACTGTCAAGTCAATGTTTAAAAATATCATCAATAATTAACTGAATTCCCAAACAGACTTTCAACAATCTATAACGCGATAAGGATAATGGTCTCCAGCTAGTCGATCATATGAACATAATCACAACTGCCAGCACAGCAGTTGCTCTTTCATCATACCAACATTTAAACCCATTCAAGGACCGGCAAAAGATTTGTAAGAGTGGGGGGCGACCCCGGCGTATTGGTTAACATCCATACCTCTCACACCTAAGTCACCCGGAGAAGTTACGAAAATGCCCAAAAGTGGTGTTTGACTGACTACGACGGGAGATGAACCAGCCCGAGGCTGAAAATCTCGATAATCAAGACAAAAAAAAAAAGATTTGTAAGAGCAAATCATAGAATTTTTTAACATTTTAACTTATCTATGCCGGTCCAACGTGTCATTAGAACAGCACCTACGTTGCAATGATGCTCTACGAAACAAATGAAACTAATCTAACATGCTGAACCAGACAATGCATTAAACGATTTATCTTAGTCTACATCAACCGGTCGTATGTTATACACAACCTCAATGATTTCCGGCAAGGCTTCTTGATCCAATCGATCAATGAAGCCTCTATTATAACAAAGGAAATTCAAAATAATAATAACATTCGTTACACTTTGCTTCGTAGTCCTACATCAATTTTGCGTACAACCGCATTGGACTGTCTTAGAAAAATATTATGATTTTTAAAACCGATTTTTATGACAATGCGACTTCCTGTATCCGAAAACAAAACTCGTCGCTAATCGAATATTTATTAAACAGTGCAGCGTACAGCTAAATACTAGGTCAGATTGTAGCTAGATCGTAGATCACAGCTTGCAAATTTTATTTTATAACCAAACGACTGAAAAGCTACGGGTATCTTTAAAAAAATGGACGAAAAATGGCAATGGAATTGAATAAA